>LKNJ01002469.1:0-79303 GCA_002120245.1 Maccullochella peelii
ATCCCTGGTATGCGATAAATAGGCCCGACACCATAGTATGAGAAACATTCCCATATCATGATGCTTGCACCACCATGCTTCACTGTCTTCACAGTGTACTGTGGCTTGAATTCAGTGTTTGGGGGTTGTCTGACAAACTGTCTGCGGCCCCTAGACCCAAAAAGAACAATCTTGCTTTCATCAGTCCACAAAATGTTGCACCATTTCTCTTTAGGCCAGTCAATGTGTTCTTTGGCAAATTGTAACCTCTTCAGCACATGTCGTTTTTGCAACAATGGGACTTTGCGGGGGCTTCTTGCCGATAGCTTGGCTTCACATAGGCGTCTTCTAATTGTTACAGTACTCACAGGTAACTTTAGACCTTCTTTGATCTCCCTGGGGCTGATCATTGGCTGAGAATTTGCCATTTTGGCTATTCTTCGATCCATTCGAATGGTAGTTCTCCGTTTTCTTCCACGTCTTTCTGGTTTTGGTTGCCATTTTAAAGCATTTGAGATCATTTTAGCTGAGCAGCCTATCATTTTCTGCACTTTTTTATGTTTTCCCCTCTCCAATCAACTTTTTAATCAAAGTACGCTGTTCTTCTGAACAATGTCTGGAACGACCCATTTTACTCAGATTTTCAGAGAGAAATGCACTATAACCAGCATGTACAACATTTGCTGCCTATGTCCTTAAATAAGGGCCACCTGTTTGACACCTGTTTTTTCACAGAATGAATGACCTCAGTAATTGAACTCCACACTGCTATTATTTTGAACACGCCCCTTTCAATTAATGATTCAGTTACACAGAATCAGCAGCATGCTTGTCATGACTGTTGGTTTTCTATTACTCTACTATACCTACTAGTAAATTATTTGCCATGTAGAAATATAATTTCTACCAAAAACAGTGATTGATCTGGTTAGTTATGTTGGACTGCTGTTATTTTGAACACAACTGTACATTTAAGGCAGGTTGAATGTGTACATGCATGTGTCCATTTAGCTGGTCATGGATGCAGGAAGGATGTCAGAGCCACAGTGAGACATCTTCACACACTCTCGTGTCTGCAACAGATTAATACAAGACTCTGAGACACTCCCACTGTTTAGTGCACACAGTAATGCAAATATTTAAGAAAGCCATTCCTGGCTTCCTCTTTATAATATGTACAATTACAGCAGTGTAAGTGTAATTTATTGCTCCTGCATTTTCAAATGTGTGTGTGTGTGTGTGTTTGTCTCTGGCTGCGTATGTACACATCTGTTAAAGAGGAGGAGGGCAGTGTTTCTTTTAGCATCTTGTGATGTTTTATTTGTTTTATTCTGAAATATTAACACTTGTTAAATGGATAGAGGAGAATCTGTCAGACAGGTCTTTTAAAAGTTTACCATTTTCAAGCAAAGAGGAATCAGGACACACCTTGGTAAAGTATAATACACACACATAAAAAGGCACCATAGCCACCACACACACACACACACACACACACACACACACACACACACACACACACACACTACTTGACATTTTATAAGCCACACTGTAAGGTGCTCTTATAGGATTCATATTTAGTACTTGCTGCACATTAGCTCGACTCGATGAAATGAAAGCTGTTGCCGCACAGTGNTCCACCAACCAGACACAAACACACACACACACACACACACACACACACACACACACACACACACTACTTGACATTTTATAAGCCACACTGTAAGGTGCTCTTATAGGATTCATATTTAGTACTTGCTGCACATTAGCTCGACTCGATGAAATGAAAGCTGTTGCCGCACAGTGTTAAAAGGGCCTATCGGACATAGATACAGTTATGAATCTATAATATGAGCACTCAGAAAAGAGCCAGCGACTTGACAGTAATAGTGCAGCCTAAAGAGCCATTCCAGCAGGTAACAGTCCTCTTTGCCATCATCAGCTGTTGTTTCTTTCTTATTGGCCACTCACTGGGCCTTGCCTACACTCAACTATTTGATTTCCATCGTTCTTAACCATCCACATAAATTGTCAGGAGCATTAAAGCTGTCCTCGACCGTTTCAGACAGAAGGGGTGGGGGGAGTGAGAGCTGGATACAGACAGCGAGGGGAGGGGACGGGGGTGAGGAGAGAGAATAAACAAAGTAAGTGTTTTGCCTTCCATCAGTCTCCCGCAGTACTCAGCTTTATGAGTCCCTCACTCCAAATGCCTCAGCCGCAGCCCCCACTGCCTGGCCATTGATTTTCATATTACACTCTTTTATGTATTTATTTATTTCATATATTTCTTTTTAAACATCATCGATGAGCCGCAGGAGGACAGACGGGGCCTCTGGCGATGTTAATTCTCAGTCTCAACCATATCCTCCTCTCTGATGGCTTTAATGGAGGCTAAGGTGTCCCGTGGGAACAAGCAAGCTTGGCGACATGGGGAGGGGAGGAACGTGTGGAGGGGAAGAGGATGTGCATGAAGAGAACAGGGTTGGAGGGAATGGAGATTTAGAGAAAAATAGAGGCTTCTTTTGTCCAGTGTGACAGAGAAAGGCAAGAAAATCAGACTGTTGTGGGTGAAGTTATGTTCAGCCTTCTAAGGGAGCTTTTACACCGAGATTGATTATGGCTTTAGACACTCTTATTACCCTCTGTTGTTGTTTTGGGATGGATGACCTGTGCTGAAGTAAGGTGTGTCACACTTTTGGGCCTCTTGACAAGTCCAACACAATAAATATCTATAATCCCTGGCATCCTCCAGGACCCCTGTCAGCTCCGGACCTGTGAATCATTCAAGATTTCCCCCCAAACTGTGAGGTTGCTGATGGCAGCGGTGGGTGTGAGGAGGAAGGGGGATCACCGGGGCACCTGAAGGACACTCCCAGGAGGTGTGAAGGGCAGTGAGTTTGGCGTCAGGCTAATTTGACCGTGGGTGGCAGTGCTCACACGCTGAGTGGCAAGGTTACCTCTCCCTGCTCAGAGAGGAGACCCAGATTCAATTAGGGCTGGCCCAGGTCTCCAGATCCTTTTAACACGGAGGAGGGCCTTCCCAACGCGCACACACACACACACACACACATCTGAGGGTAAGCACACACGGAACCAAACACAGCAAACGTAGGGCAAACTCATGTGCGTGCACCGGCCTTTACATACAGTACATATGATGCATGTACATTCATTACAAATCAGGTTTAGTTTACATTACCAGCAAGTGTTTTCCAAAGCATACCAAAACACATGTTTTTAGCTCGATCTCCTACCTTCAGGATTGCTACTGGTTTCTTCGATCGATCATCACAATACATTTTCTACTTTGCTTGGTTTCAGTAGACTTTTGAAAACTCTTCCTTGTTGGTGCATGTAATGAGATTCAAGAGTTAGCTGCTGTGTGGTAGGAAAAACAAGATTTAGAATAACATGCACATTATGAATTTAGTGGATTTTTTGCATTTGGCTTCTGTTCTATAGCTGACTTTAAAATCTCAGATGCGAGAGTTTTTTTAAAATGCGACAAGGGAGGATTTTCAAACTGCACATCTATGAGACAATAATGTAACTTTATCATTGAAATAAAGCAGACTAAATGTTCTCTGTTATAGATTACCTATGTCAAGCAGGTTTCAAGTCGCTGCAATTTGACTTTCTTACTATTCTGAAAACCAGTGACTGCATGCAACAAAATAAAACTATAAATTCATGGTACTGTACGTTTTGGAAAATGGTAAGTTGTCTGTGTCTGGTCCACGATGCTGGAGCCACAGCAGCTGCTCTGGTTACAGATCTTCCTCTCCTCCATCTTACTCAGATCTGTGTTCTGCTTTCTGATTAATGGCACCTGCTCATCATAATGCTATCTGCTGGAATCTGCATACCAATGATCCCAGTCGCCTATCGATTCACCCCTCATCTTCCCCACACACACCCTGGAGACTGATCACGCACACGCACTCATCCCCTCTCTCTCCCTCCCCCGACCACTGTCATTATAAAAGTCAGCAGCTGCTGCATGCATTGATCATAAATCATAATTGCTTGTCCATTTTTCCCCACTTGTTTAATGTTGCTGTCAGGGACGGGGGGGGGGGGGGGGGGCGGCGGCAGAGAAAGTTTAGTGAGACAGAAAGATGAGATAGAAAATAAAGAGGTGAAGGAGAAATAGAAAGGAAGAGTTGGAGAAAGAGGACATGACGGTGAGAAAGAAATACATCTAGCAGAGTTTAAGTTTAAACAAAAGCAGGTTTTTGGCCTTTTAAGAATGGGGTTTGCAGAACACCCATTGCAAGAATATTTTTAAAGTGAGGAGTCTTCACACGACTTTAATACAGTCAGCTAGTGGTCATTAGAAGAACTGCAGCCTGAGACACCTCCCGTATTAGCTTTTGTATTTGCCTATCACACAAAACTCTAAAAGTATTAGAGTAAAGAATAAAACCCTCCTCTTGTTTTGTGACGTAACCGAGATGGCTGCCAATCACCTTGGCTAAGGTCTCGTTTGTTTACAGTGATTACACTAATGTCTCAAAAATGATTTATTGATGTTAAATTCCAGCACCTTTTAAGTAGTATTTTTATTTCCAGACGAAACATTTGTTAGTGAAATGCCAGTGATGAAGCCATTGTGTGCCAATAATGTTTTGTCCATCTTAAAATGAACACCACTTAAATTAATGTTAGGCTACTATTGAGAATGACACTTACATACATACAAATTCTCATTAATAGATGTTAGAAAGATGGCACACGGAACAAACACAGCGGCACAGCAGAAACATTTCTCCCCTTTTTTTAAGAAAGAGAAAGGGTTTGATTTAGCAGCGAAAGTGTTATGGAACAAAAATCCTTACAGTGGCCTCCCAATCAACCACCATATACCAAGGACTGGCAGCTGGATTGGCTTGAAAGCTTTTATGGTCCATGGGGACACCACACACACACACTTTCTTCAGTCTCATATGCTGCACCAGACTCCACAGCTTGCAGTGGATTTGACAGACCTTTCACCTCCACCCACAATCTCTTCTCTGGCTCGGACACAGACAAACAGAATGAAACACAGACAGACTGAAATCTAGTTTCAAGAGGAGATAGACTCGAGGGACCTCTGTGTCCTATTTGTATCTTATCCATATGCCCTTGATCCCTTCACTTAATGCTGGTGTAAACGGCTTGAATGTTTGGAGTATTCTTGTCCTGTCGTCCGAGGTCTGTGAAGGCAGACTGATGACTGAAAACAAGTTAACCACTTTCCAGAAGTGAACACAACATCCGTGACAGTTCCTTTGTGTGTTCTCTTTAGATACACAGAGTTACAGATGATGTTTTATTTTATTTTATCTCAGTCTGACTCTGAGTCATCTGGTCATTCCTGTACTCTTTTAGGATAATCTGACTGAAAAAGACTCAAATGTATACACACAATCATTTAGTCTCGGCTTTCTTTGGACCAATTTTGGACTAGTTACAGTATTATTTTGATCTGTAAAGGCACAAAAGTAAAGAAATAAGACTGTACGCTCATATCTCTCTACATCCTTGATCTGCCTTCCTTTCATCCATCTTGCTTCACATCGTTTGTGTGGTAGAAATGATAGATTGGTGTGACTTAAATTCAGCAAAACTGCAATTGTACTAATAGATCAATCCGTATCCATGCTGCTCCTAAGCATATTGCTCCACCCCATTAGGGTGATACACTACACAGTGCTGGATCTCTGCTGCTGCTTGTATTGTGCAAGCAGCTGCTTTATTGAGCACTCTGCTGACATCCAGCCCAGCATTTCTGCACCGCAAGGGGAAACTTTGGATGACTTTTGGATGTTTAAAGCAGGGGTTCGGTGCGACATGCCTTCGTAATGGGATGGGAACAGGGGTGTACCAGAGATGGGAGGGGGGGAATGCTACGGTAGCTAACTGCAGGTATTGGGGCAGAGTGGTGGGGTGGGGAAGGGAGGGGAAGGGGAGGGAGTGTCTCTTCCAGGCTGCTTCCAAAGCAAATGGAAGACAATCCAATTTCCTGTGATTCCATCAAGCCTCCGTCCTGGATGCCGGGGCATTAGGGAACACTGAGAGGACAGGCCGCTGACCCCTCATATGAACATGCAAAAAGCATGTACGCTGCACACATACACCGGCATGCTCAAAATGTTTTCCTCACAAACATGCACGTGTATCTGTAGTTTTTCTTTGCTTTCAGTCTCACTGTGCTTTAAATAGTCAGTAAGGCATATTTTTTTTGCTTGTGAATTATCAACCACTCATTTCTTACTTTTGTGTGTGTGTGTGTGTGTGTGTGCTTGTTGAACAACTAACTGCAGATTAGCGCTCGCTGCAGATTAGGTCTTAAACCCCTTACACTTTAATTATAACTATGTATTTATGTGCATCAAGGTCTTTCACTTGGCCCTGGATGTAAACATCTGTCACTGTCCCATTGTGTTGAGTCTTGTGCGTGTGTGTGTGTGTGCGCGCGCGCTTTAAAGAGAAAATTAGTTGAGTATGCTTTTTCCTCCGTGGTTTTATAAATATGGCAGAACATCCCTCTTCTGTTTTTACAAAAAATGCCTGGACGGTAAAATTTTACCCTCTACGCAATTGTATCTAAATTTGTCAATTTCAGTACAGTTCTTCTCTCTCTCTCTCTCTCTCTCTCTCTAACCAACATCATTGTGAGAGACAGACGCAAAGTCCGCAATACATCACAGGTTGCGATTCGACTTGCAGACAGACAGCATTGTTGTCTTGGGTTAACTACGGCACGCTTTCCACGCTGGTGGCGATTTGCATCTGTGTTCTGTGATCCACCCAGAGGGAATAGAAAGCTCTAATCCAATCAGCAGGTCCCTGAAGTGCTGCCCCTGAGAGAGAGAGAGAGAGAGAGAGAGAGAGAGAGAGAGAGAGAGAGAGAGACACAACAATAGGATCACTCTGCACTGGGTCAAGCTAGAGAGGGAAGACAGGAAAGGGACGAAGAAGTAGAAGAAAACAAGGGATTGAAAAGGATTAAGATTGAAGAGGAGACAGAATGGAAAAGAGAGAGAAAGGTGAATGTGGTAATGAAAGGAGAGAGAAGAGGAAAGAGAGCGGTGACGGTGGGTGAGGTAATGATAGAAAAGAGACGAGGGAGGTGTGGTTTGGAGGAAGAGAGGTCAGAGGACGGATTGGAAGAGCATCGAGGAAGGACATGGAAGTAACCAAAACAGGGAGGTGCATGAGAGGATCTGCTGTTAGAAGGGCAAAGGTGGAAAGACTAATGAATAATTTCACCATAACAGTTTTAGTAATTTGGGAGTATTTCCCCTGCAGTGACATTTTACGGGACAGAAGGAAATGTCACTGCGCCCGCTGGCTTTTAATCTGTTTAATCTGAGAGTTTGAAACCATTGTACTTGGCTCAACGACTACTCTTGTTCTGGAGGCAACAGTTTGACCATTTATCATCATTATGAGGTGTAAAGGCAGGCTGGAACAGTGATTAAGGACTGAATCTCCTGTTGATGATTCCCGTCATATATTGTCTCTTATATTACCTGCACACACACACACACACACACCATCCCTGTCCCCAGTCCCCAGTCCACAGTTCTAACAAGAATTATATCTCTACTATTGACCCCTCGACCCCAAGTATCACTTAAACTGTTCAGAAGACGGACACCCGCATGCACACACACACGCACTCAAGAGACCACCACTGATTTTCTTGTCACCCTCTGACACTCAGTGTTCTCTCCAGTGTCCCTGAGCTGTTGTGTGTCAGGGTCAAATAGCCTCCATGGTTAATTCATTTAAAAGATAAGGCTGTAAATATTCTACAATTCTCATGAAAAGACCAAAACCAACAATGACTTGATTCTTCTAACAAGTATTGTCTGCCTATCCAAAGCCCAATATAGCTTATTCCTCTGTGTCGTAGAGCTCCACTGTCCAAAAACTATTAAAAAAACATCAATGAGCCACATTGTTGCACTGGTTGACTTGTTTCTTCATTACCATGAACATGGGCTCTGTAGTTTATTTTGAGTCAATCCCACAAACACCACCCTGCTGCTGTAAATTCTCACTAGAGCAGTAAATATGTGTCTTAATCTGCCGCAGAAATTAGTCCCTAACAAATGCACTATTTCCTCTAGTTTGAGTGATGGTTGCAAAAACTACAGTGCCCAGTTGTTTTAGGAAATGACTGAGTATTTTTTAAAAATGGAACTATATATTTGTGAGACGTTTTTATAGATGTACATATTCAGTAGGAACAAATGGTCCACAGACAGGACGGACTAATGCAGCATTCATGTCATATTGTTCAGACCAGCATTACGAGCAGCCACCCACTTCAGCCTTTGAGTTGTAATTCTGAGTCGGAAATATCAGGGATTGCTACAATTCTACTACGATATCTCCCACTTGGCGCAAATTGCAGGCAATTATGTCGAAAGTCCAATATTAACAATAATACAGTCAGTTCAGTTAATTTAAATGAAGCTATACACCGTTTGTTTGTATCTGCTTTCACTTGACACTTAAATCATTACAAATACGTAACACAGTGAAAGTAGCTAACTTAGTTCTGCCGATAACTGCTTAAATACAGCATTATTCATTGTTGTTTTTTTCATGGGATTTGCTGACAATAAGAAAAATATGGAATAAAACCAGCGTTATTCTTTAAAACTCTCTAAGACCTCCCGTCTAGTTTCAGCCCAGTTGACGTGGGTTGAGATGTAGGGTTGAGGCTAACGCTGGTCTGGTGTTGGAGGGTAGATATGTAATACTGGAGGCACCTCCACTGTAATATGTTGAGTTTCAGTAGCTCGTTGGTTCAGGTTGATTAGAGCTAGAAGTCACCTGCTTGTTGTTGAAGGATTTGATTTGCAGGTCATGTGTTTCTCAAATCAATATCTCATCTTCTCATAATCCCCCTTTGGCACAATAAAAACATGGCACCCTTTGTCCACAGCCAGCAAGTAGGAGGTAATTGGTATTCTAGTAGCTGAAAGTTTTCCTGTTGACTCTTGGGAAGTTTGAGCAAAGTAATTTTGCAATTTCTCTCACACCAAATGCTGGAGATATATAGTTTTTGTTATTCCTGATATTATTCTTTGAATTTGCACTCTCTGGGGAGTTTTATTCTCCCCTGGTCACAGGTCTGTTGATGTAAAGACTTGTTTTTGTCTTACAGGATAATGAAGGTCAGACAGCGCTACATTATGGTAAGAATGCCTCTCTTATTCATCTCTACAGTCCAAAATGTTGTATAATCACTTTGGAAAAAAAGCACAATTTATTTTCTTTTTCAGCTATAAAGTTTTTTGTAAGTGTGTCTATTTTTCAAACCGTGAATGTCTCATTTTGGAACGAAACTCTTCACATTTATCGTACACTGACATCATTATGTTGTCTGTGTGCACTCTCTTTATATACAGCAGCTTGTTTTCTGTACACACCCGCTCTTTGCCAACATTTGCCTCAAATTTGTCATCTTTCCCTCCTCTTCCTCCCACTCTTTCTTCTCCATTCCTCATCTTTATTTTTTATAGTTGTTTTTCACCCACTTCCTCTCATTCCCCTCTGTTGTATCCTGTGGGTTCGTGTGTGTCCTTTGGTATGTATGTGTGCATGTGTGGATGCCTGTTCTGTGTGCGTAATAATCGTCAGGCCTCCCAGAGGAAATCAGCACTGGTCCTTAGACTCCCCTGACCCTCTCATGCCCCAACACACAAGTCCCTGAGGGGCGGTTCCCCTGTCCTCTGAGCTTCTGTGTGTGTGTGTGTGTGTGTGTGTGTGTGTGTGTGTGTGTGTGTGTGTGTGTGTGTGTGTGTGTGTGTGTGTCTGGACCATCTGTTGGTGGCGTTGGAGTGGGCATGTTGCATCACCCACCGGAGATCTGCACACACAAACACACTGAGGAGAGGAAGCCCCGAGGATGGGGCATAAAAAGATGACTAATAAACATAAGCGATGAACTCCAAGAGACAAATAGCAGAGAATGAAAATTCATTCCCACCTCTCTTTGCACAGGGCCACAGTGGCTGGCAAGTGATTAATTGAGGGTTTACTGCTCACCATAAATTGTTCTCCTCCTCTACGGCTCCCCTGAGGGCCAGCCACTTTTTACAGCTCAAGGCCCAGGCGAGACACCCACCAGGCGCACACACACACACACACACACACACACCGCTGGCTAAATAAAATACTGTTTAGAGCAACAACAGGAGGACTGCAAGCGTGGCTGGAAAAATAAGTCAAGCTTTGTTAGTCTGATTTGGCTGAAAGATAAGTGGTTCTAGTAGTGACACTTGCACACCTCATACTATTCGTATACACAACTTGAGTGTGCACACACACACTCGCATGCATTCCGATGTATCATCATATCTCATGCACACACACACTCCTGACAGCCCGCCCGCCAGCCACCCACCCCTGGGCTGGAGGTTAAAAGGCCTGGCTGTCAATCACTGTGGCTGCTGACATCAGCGATCATGGCGTAGCACAGAGTCTGCTCTTTAAAAGGAGTGAGCGATTGACACCGACAGAGAAGAGCACTCAGAACGAGAGAGGAAGAGAGAGGAGATGGGGGGGAGGCGAGGTGCCAGAGGGGCAAGAGGTGCATCGGATAAGCAGGGACCCGCTAACTGGGTTAAGAAAGTGCAAGCCTCCCACCCTCCTCCCTCTTATACAGAGAGAGAGAAGACCCTTTTAGTGGGGCACAAATTGCCAATGGGGCAGAAATGAAGTGTTTGAGAGAACCACAGGTTCAGGCCAGTGTCAGCACTGGGCCTGCAGATGGGCTTTTCATTAACTGTAGCACTGTACATACTTTATTAAACTACTGTGCGTAGAAGAAAGCATGTATCAAATTTCATTTCAATAGATCCAATAGTTGTTGAGACATTTCACTTGAACCCACAAATATGAACCTCATGGTGGCGCTAGAGGAAAAGTCAGAGAATCACCAAAATCGTAGGATACATCATCTTGGAACCATGACCATCTGGACCAAATTTGGTGCTAATCCAGCCGGTAGAAATATTTCCCTGGATAAGTGAAAACTTTGACCTGCTGGTCGCTCTTGTTTTATTTCAGGGGATCACCAAAGTGTCTAGTATTCATACTCTGGAGCCCATGAATGTCTGCACAAACTTTCATGGCAATCCATCCAGTAGTCCATACAGCCATGCCACTAACATGGCTAAAAAGCTAAAATCCCTTGCAGAAGGTTTGCAATCTGTTTGATATTTGTCCTCTACTTCTTTTATTTCTCCTCTTTGCTGTATTCTTGTCCTCCTAACTCCTCCATTATTTTTCTTTCTTCTTTTCGTAGCATCGGCATGCGAGTTTGCCGACATCGTGGAGCTCCTGCTGAACGCTGGAGCCGACCCGTCCATCAAAGACATGGAGGGCTCTCTCCCCGAGGAGGTCACTGAATCCAGTGCCATCTCCTCTCTCCTGCGTCAGTACACTGCTCCGAAAGGCTAGATCACCCACCTACCACCACCCAGTGCCCCTGTCCTCGTCTTACTCTGTTCATCCCCAGCAGTTAGTTGGTAGACCAGGATTGCAAAGGTTTTATTTGACTTTATTTCCAAATACTTGAGGTGAGTTTGATTTTGTTGGCTTAGCTCTTTGGAGCTGGTGTAAACATTTGCCCTTCCATTTGAATAATAATAAGACACATGAAATGAAGCACTCTGCAAGTATTTCCATTAATCTTAATACTGTAAATTTACTTTTTATGCCCAGTAGGGTTGGGTGATACGACGATTACTGTGAGAAGTCAACTGACTCAGTTTTGCTATTCTGAGGTAGCTGTACCTTAAATATCTCCTCCGAGCAGGACTGCTTACTGGCAGTATTGGAATGACTTGTGCATCAATGTGATGAAGTATCTGGATTTGTCAGGTATTTAAGTCACCAGAGGAACCAAAAACAGACATTCCCATCCTCTTATTTTATCTATAAACGGTATAAAATTTCTGAAAAGACATATCACAGTATATACTGTATGTATATCGTTAGCGCGATATAAAATAACATACCGTTATAGAAGATTTTATACATATCACCCACTCCTACTGCCCAGGTCTGACAACCAGCCAGGCATTTTAGTCTGGGTCAGCCCTCTCTGACCATTTGTTCATGATTCAGTTGTGTTACGTTCAAGGAATGCTTTAGTCATTTGTCATTTATCACATTAAAGTCTTCAACCAATCTGTCCCCTCTGACTTGTTCTCTGTTCATTAGATATCTTCCAGTCAACATCAGACGACAATGTGCTGCAGTGAGAGTCCTAAACTCACATCCCACCTTAGTTTATCACCACATTGAACCTAAACTATACATTATCCATGCATATTAAATTTATAGCAAATTGTTTGGAAACACAGTTTATGATAAGCTTTATCAGAATAAACTAACATTTGTGTTAGAGTTTAAGTGCTTTACAAAAATGACAGTTAAGTTTTGTAAATCATCCCCCACAAAGCAGGCAGGAAAGGAACATTTAATTTAAGAAAACTGAAGTAAACTTTGGGAGGATCACACAAAAGATCCCCCCTACCAGCTGCCTAGAAGGTAGCAAGATTAAAAGCAGACCAGAGAGATAAAATACACATGAAAAATACATAATCACATCACCAACAACAACATGATCGAGCTCAAATTTCAACAAAGTGGTATACTACTTATACAAATGAGCACTAATTCAAGTCCACTGAGACCCCATTTATTTGGCCTGTATAATATAGTGCTATCAAACTAATGATACCGCATGGCTGGAAATCGTACTGCCAATCAACCATGCAACACATTAAAACATAAGCCTACAACACTAGCCTAAAAAGTGTGGTGAAAAACATACATACATAATACATATATTTGTATGTACACATACATACTAGTATCATTCCAAATGGTATTGATTGGTGTTTTTAAAAGGAAAAACGTATTTTTCAGTCCTGACACACTGCACATTGTTGTTTTAATCCATAGTTTTAATCCACACTCACTCCACTCAACTGGCCCGTCTTCATTATCCACACAGCATACACACAACATACTGTACAAACGACACTGGACTCTACAACCTGCCTCTGTAGTATTATGTCACATAGGAGAGATCTGGATGTTCTCCAAAAATAACCAACACATGGTCTGAGTCCAAATCTGCTTTACTCGTCCTCAAGCCCCTCTGATCAGCACATTCTCTCTGCCTCAGCTCACACACACACACACACACACACACACACACACTCCACCAGATGAGAATACACTAAATCTGGATCCTGGATCTTAACTACAGCTTCATGAAGAAGCAAATGCACACACAACAGTGGGGACAAAGCTTAATCCTTTACTCTCTAACACACTCCCTTGCTCCACGTCTGCCCTCATCCCCCAACATTATACTTAAATCTGCCTTGACACAAGGCGTTAGATAACCGTCTCAACATGTCTGGTTTCAGCCCGTCAGTCACTCAGAGATTTATGACAGCAGTGGATGGTCTACCCGGCATTGGTAGTCATCACCAGAGACACCGCTTCAAATTCAATTTTTGCCTTGACAGCTGTTGTACAGTGCCTGTAGTGAATTGAGATGCGAGCTGTGCTATACATGAGGTGAATTAAAATCTCTCCACATAATGTCTGCATCTGCATCCATGTCCTGTCCTTCACAAATCACACGGGAAAAGAGGGCCTGGAGTATTTTTTTTTTTCCCCAAAAGTATCATCATTCACTTTTGTAGACTCCAGCCATACAGCCTTCCTCAATGACATTCTCTGCCTATCCCCTCATGAATTTTGAGGAGGAACCCTACATGAGATGAGAGGAAACCTTTTGAGTATTCAACCTGTGTCTGAGACAAGATGCGCTACAATCCCACAAAGAGACAACCAGTGACCATCTTATTGTTATGAATTCCATCCACATCCAACCATTAGGCTGTTGGTGTATCTCTAAAGCACGGTGTTGTCTCCTCGTTGCTTCCTAAACCCCGTTATGGTGGCTTGAGGTAAGAGAGGGTGACGGCAGTTGTGCTCCCCCTCCTCGTCTGCGAGACTCACTAAGCCCATTATGCTTCCATTATGGGGCTTCAATTTTCCTCTGAGCTTTTCACTTTTGACACTGCAGCTCCCTCCCTCTCCAAACCGCAGACTCACACACACACCCCCCCCCAGGCCCAATATTGTTCCGCTGTTCTGAATATTTATACATTTTCCAGAGGTGAAAAATAATAAACTACATTTACTCAAGTAGTAAACGTAAGTACAGTTTTGAGGCACTGGTACTTTGCTTGAGTGCTTCCATTTTGTGCAACATTATACTTTTACTGCACTTTATTCATTGGGGGGGTTTTTATTACCCAACAATTCTTTACAGTGTCCCCAAGGTGCAAAACTCAGCAACATTTCAAGAAGCAAATAAGTGTCAATACACCACATTTCACAAAACAAATATACAAGATACAAACAAAATATATATAATATATATCGATAACATATCCTGGTTTCAGAAACCTTGCTAAACCCTTATCCCAGTGAAACTTGGATATGCTAGCTGGAGTACTCCAGTAGTATACAGTGGCATGTAAACATAGGTGTGTCTTTAACTCTAATTACATAGTAGTTAGTAAAAGAAGAAGTATGATGGTAAATGATGCAATGCAATGATGATCAACAAGCTGAAATAATGGAAAGGTATGACTTCAGCAATGCGAATGTAATGCAGATCTAAATTGTATTGTCACTCTTATTTTCCATTACCGGTGATCAGATGGAGACGCTACATCCAAAAGAGTTCAGAAACCAAAAGTCGGGAATCAAGACACACATACAGACAGATGACCAGAAACTTAGAGAGAAGATTAATTAATGAGAAGAGGGACGTGAATAACCAGGTTTCATGTAAACAGAAAACCCCCAATATGATGGAAACCAGAATAAGACTCAAAACTGGGATACTAATGTGTGTGTAAACGTACTCATTCAGACACCAGAGTATTTTGTCCTGTTTTTGATGGTTGTCAGGAACCTGTGATGTATTTTTGGATGTGTGTGTGCCTCTTAAACAATTCCTCCAGAGGACTCCTCCATCTCTCCCCCTTACTACTCTCATCACTCCCCTTTTCATCTTTCTCTCACCATCATTCTGCACACTGGCGCTCTCTTCTTTTACCTCTCCACTCCTTTCTCTCTCCTGTAAAAGCAATACCATGTTGTTGCTTTGGCCAGCTCTTAATGCAACCCTTTACCCCACTCCACCCCACCAATTCCTCCATCTTCGCTTTACGCTGCAGCACCCCCACACCCACCCTGAGCATAGTCGCCAGTAAGCAGAAATCCCTTCTGCTGCTGAAACACTTCCCACTAATATCAGTGGCTCATTTTGTGTGTGTGTGTGTGTGTGTGTGTGTGTGTGTGTGTGTGTGTGACTCAAAGGCCCAAAAGCTTAATGAGTAGTTTATGGTGATGAACAAGCGTTTCTGCTTTCCACCAACACCAAAGACCTGAGCTTTCAGACTGCCAACAAACGGTAGAGAGTCTGAACCCATTAATATTCTCCCCCTCCAGCATCTGTGTCACATACACACATGAAAACCATTAGAGAACTACACTGGAGACCAAAGCCTTCAATACAGAAAACATTATCACTACAGTATTTGTCATGGTTTCCTTGGGGTCATGAACCCTCCTCCTTTGGTTACCTGTCATCTATCCGATGTGTGCAGCGGGATAATTATTGAGTGGAAAAGGCCCAGTTTCACATTAAAACGGCATTGAGCTCACAACCTTGAGGGTGTCATTGAGAGGCCTCTGTTTGACTCCAGCTCCTCTTTAAGGCTCACTCAGTCATCCTGCGGAGCATTGTTTACTGCAGGCCAGATCGAGTCGTTTGGGGAGAAAAATGCCCTGTCTTGATGCTGCAAGATTGACTTTCGGGCCTATTTTGCGTGTTAATTTATTCCCTTTTGCTTCAGATGAGAAAAAAAAAAAAAAAAACTGTTTCCTTCAGGAAGTTTGTAATAAAAGCCTTGCGATCAATGATAATGGCATTTGTGTTTGTGTTTGTCATCTTCGCAAAAGCAACAGTGGTGGAGTTTCCCCAGATTTATTTGTATACTAGTGCTGTAAGTGGCGTGTAAATTATCCTAACTGTCTGTGTGGCTTTTTATCTTTGTAAGGCAGTACTATTAGAGCCTATCCATTATTGCCCATAGCACAGCCAATCAATGCTTAAATAAAAATCAGCTCAATTTGTGGCGTTTTATGCAAACGTGCAAACTCAAACCAGGCTGACTCTTTGCTTTTTGTTTTTATAATGTAACAGGAATAGCTAAAACACAAAGGAATCGATAACACTTAAGTTTGGGTTAGGTTGGCCTGCTCTCAGACAAGTGCTGCACGTTGCTGCATACAAATTAGTTTCATACAGATGTACACTGTGGTGTAATTTCATTATAATTCTATGCATAGTTAGCCAACACCATAGTTACAGGGAATAAATCCACTGTAACCTGAGAGGTTTTAGCAATGCAGCAACTGCTACTAAGAACAAGAGCAAAGACTGAGCACCACACACACGCACGCACGGTCAGGGTCATACCTTCAAATGAGGACACTGAGGTCGTGTCCTCTAATGTTTCTGAGAATTTGGGGGTTTTAATGACATGAGCAGGATGTCTCATTCTACAAATACAGACGGTTGTTTTTTTAATTATTATTTGGGTAATTTATGCATTAGAAAGCCATTAGAAAATAGTTGTTTTTTTAAGGCTGATTCAGTCCACCACTTTGGTCCAGACTGAAATATCTCAACAGCTATTGATAGATATTCATGGTCCCCTCAGAACGAATTGTACTGATTTTGGTGGCCCTCAACTTTTCATCAAGCGCCATCATCAGGTCAGACTTTTAATTTGTCCAATTGTAACCCTCTTACTGAAAGGTATGCGATGTATGAAAGGTTGTAGAGAATACACTAAGTGTGATACTAGGGCCAGAAAGATCAGAAGTTACCAGGATCGACTGCAGAGCCAAAGTGAACCAAACAATGCACCAGAATCTACTCCGACACAATATTTCCTTCTGTGTATTGCTCCCTCTTTAATGAGAAGCTGTGAACAATTGAATAGAAAAATAAAGATACACATACAAGACAATTGTTACCCGGGTAATGAAAACCAAAAACAACATAATCAGTCTCTGAATTCAGAATTCAATTAGATCCAATGTCCTTCAGTTCTTGTGTCAGACACTACTCACAATCATCCAGGACTAAGGGATAGTCCTGTTCATACCACTATAGAGGTGGCAATTATTCGTCCTACCGCACTTTAGAATGCGTTGGATGTGTGTCGGGACAAAATCCTTGAAGTCTGGTCTCAGTCTTCTGCATGCAATTGAGTTTCTAGTTCCTCTCAGTTGGGTTGTAGCTCTCCATCAAACATCCAACAGTATCCGGATACAAACTCCAGGTGGGTCCTGACCTATAACAGGCAAGGTCAGAACTCACATTCAAGCTTTCAATCTGGAATAGTGGACCGTAACATAAAAGCCAGAATATATATACACATCTCTTGTCAAATTCTCTCATTGTACTCTATGTTGCCTAAAGAATGAACAATTAAGACTAATGAAACATTAGTAATTGTAAAATTCCATTATCAACAAGAACATAGTCTCAAGTTTCAGGGAATTGCGGTTACTAAATAACCTCTAACTCAAAGTTTAAAAGAATACTAAAATATTCCTTCCTTCACATGGTAACTGGCATAACATAGATACACTATCAAAACCGTGTGCTTTATATCCTGCGCCATGCAATGGCGGACTACGGTCACATGCACAAAACAGTTTAACAGTTAAACGTATCGTTTAGTGTGCTTAAAACTACACAGTTAAACATTCAGTGTATAACAGATGTACAAGGATGAAATAAATCGACTATAATTATAATTTGCATTGCACAAAATTATGTTTCCACTTCAAAATAGCATAGCTAACACTTTTAGCATAAGTGAATGGAATTCGCCATTGCTTTTGTTAGCATTAGCGGCTAGCGTTTCAGCCGTCGGAAAAACCGTCTCACCAATGCAGATATTCCTCGGCAACCAGCGACGACGGGACCCTCTAGTCACACTCACGCAGGTAACATTCAAGGGGTTAATACAGAGCTGCCTTAGCTAACTTAATTCAACTTTTATATTGTTATTTTCTTTTCAAGGTTAGTGGCTATCGCTCGTCACAGTGGCTGCTCTCTTCCTCGCTGTAGCTCAAAAAGGAAATGAAACGGGTTTCATTAGGCCACCAGGTGGGAAACTGACACCTGATTGCTGGCTGAACTAGTCTCTTAAATTCACACAGAAAAAAATGTATAAAACCACCGGAATTAAACACTGATAAAGGGAAATACTTTTTTTATCTTTTTCAGATTAAATTGTTTATTTTCCCTAAATGTTCATCTATCATATCTATGTAACACTTTTTATATTCAGGTTAAATTCAATATGCATAAATTATTTAACCTGGGTTACACAATACTTTGATTTATGATCAAAAACCTTCAAATTAAAAACAAATTAGAATACAATTTAAAGTATTTAATATTCCTCCACCAGAATTACAAACATGTAGGAGCAGGGAAGACCATCAATAATGGAGAAAAATTAAAGAAAACATCTTTGGTTGCTAGTCAAAAATCTTCCTCAGGGTTGTGTGGTTGCGTTGGGGAAATGGGACTCACAACCTCAGTGGTTAAAAATCCTGGCTACAGCCCTGCATACTTACCAGCTTGACATATTGACATACAAGCTAACTGCCTGCATATGGGCCATATTCCCTCTTTGCCTGACCACAAGGCATATTTGCCCATATTTCACAAAGCACTCTACAATTAGTTAACAGCACAGGGATTAAGGAGAGATTTGACAGTGCAGCGCTGCAATCTGCTGCTGTGTCTCTTTAGCACTGAGAGGATCAGTGAAGCCAGCGAGGCATCTGTTTCTCCACTTGTTTGATTTTTTCTCTCTCGTCTCTTTCTCTCTTTCTTCTCTCTCTTCATGTATCTTTCTTGTCACCCCCACCCCGAGAGCGAGAGAGGAAAGCAGCATCAATCACTGTTAACTGACTGACCACTGTCTGTTGGTGGTACTAAATGGATCTCCACAATTGAATAGAGGCCTAAGTGTGTGGTAAATGCTCTCAATGGGTAAATGAATTTGCGGGTTAACTCGCTCTAAGAGCGTTTAGATAAGGCAAAATAATAAAAACACCTACAGCAGATATTTTTCTTTTGATATATTGAAAACAAAGTTCAGCTGAAACTCTTAAGTCTTACATTCATCACAGTAGGACCGATCTGTTAAAGAGAAATGCACTCGAGGGTAACCCAAAGACAATTCAGCTTTATTTTCCTCATATAGATTTGACTGTACACGGTTCATACCATTACACAGAAGGCATAAATGAATAAATTCAGTGCTCTCTTTTACATCTTTTTCAAAGACACATGGCAATAATAAATAGCGCTCATGAAACAAGACGACCAACACGTTTTCAAACTGTACAAAATTTACAACAATTTAGATGCAAACGTCTGAGGCAACACTGTACTGGTAAAGTGTTTGTGTGTGATTTTCACTTAACGCTTTAGATTTCAGCCCGCAAATTACACTTTAAATATTTTGTACATATGAGGTACCAATGAAACACTTACTGGGAATCTACTGGTAAGTACAAGGGAAGAATCCAGGGAATAAGGTGGTAACAAATTAGCATTTAGGGGCGATCGAAATGTATTATACTGTAAGTACTTTTTAAATGACCTGGTGCATATGAAATAATTACAGGGTACTTACAGCCTGTGTGATGTGTTACAGCAGCTTGGTCATGAAAAACTAATATTTTGTTCCCCAGCAACAACAATAATGTACACTACACTTATTATTATTTGAAACCCTTTTATTTTATTTCCCAAATTATATTATAATAATAAAATAAATGATACAAATAATTTCATTGAATATCAACACTGTTACCCCAATTTTCCTACCTTGCTATATTACTGCACTCTGTAATTATTAAATAGATACTCAATAATTCAAAAAATTGTCCCTCTTAAACACAATCCCCCTTATTCCATAACCTCTTGTCTTCTCCTGGACATAAATATGAATATAGTTACACAATAAATATTTCACTGATACCATGTATTTACTAGATAATTATGCTGCGATTTGCAGGCTGTAATCTAAAGTGTTACCTGATTTTCTTAATGGTGTCACTTGATTTGCTTTCTGGCTTTTGAATAGGATGCTCTGGTAAAAATTAAAAAAAAAGGACTTGGCAATTTTTTGTGAATAGGTGACCACATGGATAAGATTTTTTTTCTTTTCTTCAATTGACAAAACAGCAATAGGAGTAAGGTTGTGTTTTCAAGCCAACCTTCCCTCAGATCAAAATAGCCACTGGTTTTGACATGCTCAACAGGTCAAATCAAACTATTAGTTTTCTCTTATAGCTCAAAGAAAGTTTGTATTTCAAGAGAATCAGAAGCAGGGGTTGCACTTATAATGAATCTTCTGTCTCAGTTGTCGTGGGGGGCTTTAAGATGCAGCTGATGTGGCCTGAACTGTAAGAAACATTATCAGCCCGGCAGTCTTGGCAGCGCTGAAGCTACAGTAGAGTATCAGTTCTGATAGTGGGGGGCTCTGTGGTAATCCCTCTGACATGGAGGCCAGGCAGGGGGAGAACAGACTGACAACACATCTGGGGTCAGTAAGTAGGTTGATAGCAGGCAAAGCTAGAGCTCTGCTGGACTGAGTAGATTACCAAGAGAAGCCTGGATCAGACTGAGGAAACAGCCAACACAAAGCACATTTTTATCAGTGTTCCTGCTAATACTTGTTGGTGTTTTGAATGTCAAATGATTGTTTTTTTTTTAGTTTTGTGTAACCATTTAATTTGCTCAATAATATCTGCGAAGGAATCTGCAGGTCTTACATCTGTGCATTCAAAAAAAAATAATAATAATTTAGATGTGTGATATATTACTAGAATGGTTAGAGTTGAATTTCTCCAAACTCTAAACTTCTCAACTGTCCTCCAACACATAAGCTTTGATGCCCGGTGAGTCTGGAAACTGATAATTTAATACTGACAGATGTCCGCTCTCAGACAGGCTTTTACACAGACGAGAACAAGTCAAGCACCTATAAATATAGAAGAGAGACCTGCTGTGTAGCAAACAGTGTTCGCCCTCACTCAAACAGAGGAGACATCAGTTTCTACGGACAGACAGACAGACAGACGGACGGACAGACAGACCAACGGCCATCTACTTCCTAATAACTTTTAAGCTTCAGCAATACATTAAAAAACATCAGCATGGTTCAAAATTCACACTTGTGCCACTGTTCTTGTAAATTTCTCTCCCAATGAAACACTGTGTTTTTGCCTTGTGCATATGTCTCTCCTCTTTTTTCTCTCTTCCTCTCTCTGCATTCCTGTCCATATGTCTAAACAAAAAAGAAGAGGAGAGTAAAGTGCATCGCCAATGTAAAGGCTTTGATATGGCCAGACAGCAGTCCTACTCATTCTCAATCAAGAAGCATGCAGGTGCCTCCTGGGTCTCATAGGGACTTTGATCTAGATTGTAGCCCTATTGTTGTAGCTGTTAGACAGGGATGGTTTATTTTGGGGGACGAGACAATACTACCTCCCCTGTGAGCAAAATCCACCGACATATTGGAAATCCAGTCTCATTTTCAGAGTGAAAGGACAAAATAAAGTCAGGTGATAACAAAAATTGTATTATACAGTGTTGAAATTGAACATTCAGTGGTGTGGAGGTGTTCTTCACTGCTTTTATCCGGACTACACATCTCGACCCGGTTGTTACCTCACTGTTACTGAGGGACTGAGAGCCACACTTCTTCTCTTTCTTCTCCTCTTCACCCAAAATCACAAAACATACCAGTCTTGGAGGGTGATAGAAAGAAATGTAAAAAGCCTTGTGAGTCTGTTTTGTCGTATCCCCACAGCGATCTTCTGCCGTGCTCGAGACTCAAAACTGGGAATGGTCCATCTCGTCCAGCCATGAGGCCGGGCTGGTGGGGAAGTCGGGGTATCCTGTACTGCTGCCTGTGGAGAGGTCTGAAGTTGGACCCCCTGCCATGGCCCTCAGGGCCTGTCCCACGCCGCCCGGCCCACCCTGCACCACCAGACTGTCCATGTTGAAGCCCAGGTTGTTGAGGAGAGGGGTGTGGCCAGGCAGAGAGGTGATGGAGGAGGGCGACTGAGGGAGACCGTAAGGGCTTCCTGCTCGGATGTCGTGGTAGGGTTGTCCCGCTGCGTCGACAGAGAAGCCGCCGTTCAGCACCCCATTGTTGGTCATGTCACCGACGCTCCCATAAAGCCCATTGGTGTGGCCGAGATCTGACAGGACCTGGTCATCTGTGGAGGAGATACCATCACTTAGCGTGAGGGGTATGAAAACTTTGACACATCAACAGTGCTGTCAACTGCAAGAGCATTATATAGTTGTTATATTTCAATACAGTTAAGTGATTTTATGAGTGAGATTTACTGCGGCAACATTATGTGGATTTCACAAAGGTACAGTAAGTGGACCACTGAAGTGTTTAATAAGCGTTTGAGTTTTGTTAGTGAGAAAGGATGTGCTTTACCTTCTTCCCTAACAAAGGAGGTCTGTATGTGTGCAATTACTGCAGCACAAAATATTTGTTTCCATATCAATCCCTCCCCCTGGTGGCTTCAATAACAACAAAGCCCCAGAGCGCTTTCTCTCTAATTGACTAAAAGCCTCACATGCTTTATAGAGTTTCTGTCACCATGTTTTCATTTCTCATAAAAATGGCCTTCTTTTTAAAAGTGGCTTGAAGACTTTTATGACTACCCAAAACGGGGTTTGCGAACATTAAATAACATAAGGATGTCTAAAATGTCGTTTGCATCCCACTAAGGAACCTCTCTCTTTTCCAATAAGCTCCATCATGGCGACAAACGGAGGCAGGAGGATGCGTCAGCGGCCACGGGGAGGTGTGAGGGGAATGTGAAATGAGAATGCCTTTTTGGATCTGCCAGACGCAGTACAACGCAAGAAAACAAATGAAATGCCACAAAGACACATTCAATCGCTGCTGCACTCAGAACCGTGTCATTTAGCAGCTTGTAGAGTCCCTTAATCCCATTAGCACGACAGCATGACTGACAATTCCCTTTCAGGAATCTGTCTCTTAAGCAATAACAGATTTGCACTCGGTTGAAGTTATCCTCACAATGCGTACCTCTGAAGCTCAGCTCACTGTCACTGAGTCCTGCATCATCCGCCGAGCTTTCCTTCTCTACTTTAGTTCCTCCTCGGCTGCGTTTGACACTTTTATAAAACTGAGTCCAGCGATGTCGACCTGCATCTTTCTTCAGACGCTTTTCCTTTGCTCGCCGGTTCTGGAACCACACCTGACAGAGATAATAACAATTATCAAAAAGTGAAAAGAAGAATTAATATGGTAGTTATTCCAAACTACCATATTTTGTGTTCTTTTCATGATATTTCAAATCTTAAACTCTTCCAACCATTTTGTTTGACTCAAAATAGTTTAAAACAAAAAGAAAAAAGAAGTTTAAAACCTCTGACACATTGGAATACATGGTACAGAGCATGTGTAGACCAACTTAGTCTAAATTAACTAAATGATTCTATCATAATAAACTAAAAGAAAACTCTTCAAAATGGTGTTGCAAAAAGATTCACAATTTAATATTAAATCAGCAGAAAAAGCAAGAAAATTTTAGTAAGAAATATTAAAGCAAAACATAGTCATAAAGAGTCTCAAAAGAAATTAAAGTCCTGACATTAAAGTAAATATATAAATCCGTTTTAAGAGGTGTTTGTATCATTTCTTTGTACCATCTTTTAAATAAAATACACCGTTTTTAGCTCTTGAGGAAGGTTGTTCCAAAGTCTGAAAGCAATGATGATAAAAGCCAGAATGATGGATTTTTGTGATTAAAGCTCAATTATTAACAATGGTAGCTAGTTTTAAGATGATATGATGTTGTCTTCTTGCTGTGGTGAGAAACCAAGCTGCTGTGTTTTGTACAGGTTGAAGTTAACAGAGAGACTTTTGCAGGAATATGGAGACCTGCAGTAGTCTGAGTGAGACAAGACTAAAACCCTCTACCTGCACCACTCTCATGTCCAGCCCCGTCTCAGAGGACAGCTGCTCTCTGACGTGGCGAGCCGGCTTCGGCGAGTTTTTGTAGGCACTTTTGAGGGTCTCTAGCTGCTTGGCCGTGATGGTGGTCCTCGGTCGCTTGGTCCCCGCCTCTGAATCATCTGAAAACATCATTACAAGTGTGAGTGACTTCTTCTTACATTTGTCACATTGCCTTAACAGGCAGTGCCCCTCAACCTTTGCGTGGAGTATATGTGTGTTAAATGAAGTGAATGGTCATGTATGGAAGCGTATTATTGTCCTTGTGCATCTGTCCCACTCCCACAGCAGAGAACATAAATCTACCCAGCCGGAGTGCCAGAGGAACGGAGTTATTGGGGCAGCACCAACAAGAGCATTGCTTCACTTTACATAATCAATCAGAGATGCATGGAAATCTCAGAAGAGAGGGAGGGAGAGAAACAGCATCCACACCCAGATGACAAACAACATAGATCCACAGTGAGTAGTCATTTGACTGCGTTACACAGTGCACATAGCTTGATCATATCCTCTACTGTGATTCTGATGTAGTTATATCAAGCCAGAGCCGTTCAACACTGAACCACAGAGGCTGTGTCTGACTGTATGGATAAAAATGATTGTTGCAAGTAAAGTTTCAACCTGTATTTTTAGTATCAGCTAATGTTGTTGCTTAATATTTTGGATGGATGCAGACCTACCGTTTTGTTTTGCGGTCTCATAATCCACCTTGCACACCAGCCTCCCATCCTCCATGAGGTAAAACTCGTCCCCGGTGGCCAGTTGTCGGCTGCACATGATGCAGGCAAAGCAGTGCAGGTGATACACAAAGTCCTGTGCCTTCCGCACAACCTGCGTCGGAGGGATCCCCTGTTGGCATGATGCACATTTTGTTCCAAAACGCCTGTAGGAAAACATGACGAAAAGAGAAGCCGTTAGAAAATTGGATGCAAAACACCAGCAGGGTAGACTGACACCCTTCTCCTATTTATACCCACTTTACAGGCTGATAGACATAGTGAGACCAACCGAGATTAAAACTTCACATGCCAGACAGCTATTTCTTCAACTGCAGCCAAGAATGATGGCACAGTGTCTATATTAATAGAAGCTCCAGCTGTTGTAGAGGGAAAAATCAGCACTGGAATGCATTTCTGTTAACGATAGACCTGTCCGCAGGCTGATGAATGGAGAGGATCAATGCACCGTGTGGTGTGTGCACGTCTGTGTGAGTGTGCATTTTGTTTGCATGTTTATGTATTTGGAGATTAAGTACTGAGAGCTAAGGAGGAGGAGGAGGAAGAGGAAAAAGAGGAGGAAGAGGAGGAGGAGGGGTGCTCACAGTAAACACACCCTGAGGAGAATCAATAAAACACTGACTCAGGAGAGGCTTTAAATCACACAACCAACCCACAGAAATAAAAAGAGCAAGGTGAAGCCTCCAAATCACTACTGGGAAGCATACGCCACTGGATCTGTGTGTCCACGCATGTGTGTGTTTCTGTGTTAATGCATGCGCGTGTTCTCCAGTCACACGTGTCCCTCAACCACAGTTTGAACATGCAACCGTCCCCCTGCCGTCCCCTGGGTCGGCTAACACAGTTAGCCCTCAGTGAGACTCCAGAGCTCTTTAGGTCTCATTCAAGCTCTGAGCATTAAAACCTTTCAAACATGATTTAGTAAAAAGCCTCGGATCTGCTGATCCTGTTTTGGATAAAAGTCAAACTCAATTTTCTTCTGTAATGCCTCAGAAATCCAATCGTTTGAAAGAAAGAAAGAAAGAAAGAAAAAGGGGAAATTGCAAAAAGATAGAAACAGAAAAGGGATTTTTGAGCACTTGTTTTGAAATTTTGCTTTCTCTCATGTCAGCAGGACAAAACAGCCAGTAATATTGTGAATTATGGATACATGCTATGAATAATAATAATGAATAATAATGTACTGATGGTATTCAAAAAAGCATGTGAAATAAATTAGCAAATATAGTCCAGCACGGTGCCTTGAGCTGAATAATGACATCCATTTATAACAGCCAGACCAGCAAAGTGATATAGGTGTTTAATACAGAATCATATTACCAATTAACAATTAGAATAAAAGAATATTTAAGTCAACACAGACAATTAATAATTATTTACCAACATATTATCAATTTACTAGCTCTCTGTGTGGATGTTTTGGTTCAGAAATAAAAGAAAGTTGTTTAAAAACTTACAGTAAAAATTACTGAAGTCGACTAAATTGATTATTATAATAGAGTATGACTTTCCAATAAATTCAATGGGACTGTAAACATTACTAAACAATAAGATAGCAACTTCGAAACATTTAAGCTAACAGTTAATAATTTAGGCTAATTTACCAGAGAATACCAACATATAAGTTGCTTTGTTAATATCAAATATAGACGTATTATTCAAAGACTTATTTATATCAAAATCAATCACTTTTTCTCTCACATCACCCCAATTAGAAGTGAAAGTGACAAAAATATTCCTTTTTCTGGGTGCAACTCGCTGGTTTTGGATTTTATCGAGCACAGTAGGCTACTAAAGGCGAGGAAACCAACTCGTTTTTTTTAGTTTTTTTAAAGAAAGCCTGGACAACTGTGAATATATATATATATATATATTTAACTTAACGACTGAGACAAAAGCAATACGAAAGCGAAACAGAGAAGCCCACTGACTTGAAGAAATCCTCCTTGCAGTAGACGCTTCCTGCCCGGGAGAAACATTTGTCCGCCAGCGGAGTCTGACAGTCGGCGCACTTGAGGCACTTGGAGTGCCAGTGTCTGTCCAGCACCTTCAGGATGAACTTGTCCAGGATGTGCTGACTACAGCCGGCACACTGAGGGATCTCTGCCGGGGGGAAACAAGAGCATAAGGTCACACACACACACATAAGTGAGTAAAGAAGAGAGAGGTAAAGGAAAGTCTGTCACCATGAGGCAAGCAACCCCTGATATCCATAGAAATAAATGTTTTCAGGCAAGCGTTCATTTATGTTAATCGGTAAAATAAGAACTATGTACGACATGTTCACAGAGGTGAAGAGGATTCATTTAAAACTGAACTTTGGACATAAAAACAGGTGGGTTTTCCTCTCCATCGTGTCACAGCTTGCAGTTATTTAAAATCAGACAGGATGCTTGCATATTTTTTCTCTATCCTATTAAACCTTTACTGGTCAAGTGATATACTACGAATATTATTATATTATATTCATTATGACATTTAAAGATACAAGGTAATAGTGTAGAAATATTTTGTATCAGTCTAGTCTTTCAATTGTCTGACTAACCCTGTGATATATCCTATTATTTTTATCTTCCTTTTTGTTTTTTAAAGATTTTTTTATTTTTGACACTCTTTTGTCTCGGTGCTTTCTTATTTTTAATCGTTTTTAAATTACGTAGACTAATGATTCAAATGTTTAGATTTCATTGTCTTTGTTAAACAGTAAAATCATATTATACCATGTAAAAAGACAATTGTCTGTCTGCTGTTGCTTTGTGAAAATGTCCGCCTCTGTCCAAGGTGCTGAAGTCGGAGCTGTTTCCCAGCAGTCCAAATATAGACTACTTTTTGACAACCATATTGATTTTTCTTAATTTTGTTAATCAGTTCTGTTCCTCTGAAGCCTGGTCATCTCTAGATGCTTTTCTATGAGCTGTGGTGGCATCAGTGTTAGCAGGTGAGGTGGCTGCTGGGTGTATATCAGGGTCAAGGCGAGATTAAATTTCATTTTTGTTTAGAGAAACACAACTGTGAAGCAGCCACATGTGCACATGCAGAAACAGAGACCATATTTAACCTTCCGATTCCCACTACAGTAAACTGCAGATTACAAAAGGTGAAATTAAATTTGAGAATCAAAGATAAATTAAAATGTTCATCCATAACACAATACATATTTCCTCATAAAGCTGGACCTTAAATAAACAACCAATTTCCATAATTTATTCTGTTTATATAATTCTAACACGAGGTATGTTATACAGCATCTATAGACACTGAAGTTTGTGTCTTTTATCATAATTAAATGCTTCCTTTGCATTACATTTAACAGAGAGCCAAAGCGTGATTGATGTTGTGAAAAAAGCCTTACTTTTGCATTTAATCTTCCTCAATTATTCTGTAAACAGCGGTGCGATTTTCTTTTCTTTCGCGGCTTCTCTTAGTCAAACATCCACATGATATCCGTTAATGAAAAATCAATATCGAGGAGAAGTGGGCAGAGAAAACACTAATATAAACACACACACACACACACACACACACACACACGAGCTGCGGCAGCGGGGCTGTTAGTCGCCGAGAGGAAACATCTCGGCCGTGAAATCATCTTACAATAACCGTCTAAAACTCAAGATGCCTCATGCTTCATCTCATCACAGTCTGCAAAAAACAAAGCTCTCGGATTATGCAACATGGAGGTTTTTAAAACGCATGTTCAAATCTTAAAAATGTAATACGTAATAATTGTGTCCTATGTTTTTTTGCATTGCATTGGTTTTAAATGTTTAAATGTATAAATTAGCTGAGTGAAAATGACAGATTAATATGTTGATTATTATTACAAACCACCAAACGAAAGCAGTGCACACAATAATAAATATGGAGCAACATTCCTGCACAGACGTAGACAGGATTATAGACTGGGCTGGTTTCGTTTCACCTCAATAGTGAGTGAATTCGTACAGGGATGATAGAAGAAATTATTTGGAAAGGACTCCACCTGAATCGGTGCTTTGGGGGGGGTTTTTAGATGAGGGGAAATTAGAGGCATTTTAAACATCTGGAGCTAAGTGGTGGGTGGATGAAGCTGAGCGAAGAGAAGTGGTGCTGAAAGGAAAGCAGCACGATCTTGGCAACGACAGAGCGTCCAGAGTCCAACTTCAGCGTGTGTGTATGTGTGTGTGTGTGTGTGTGAGAGAGAGCGAGAGAGAGAGTGTGTGTGTGTGTGTGTGTTTTCAGGAGGGCTTCATATCTTGGTATCTGTTGCCATCACTCTCCACTCTTCACTACATTCAGTCTCATCACCTCCGTCATTTCACACAGGAAGTGAAACACATTTCTGCTTTAACAGGGCTTTATATATATATATATATATATATAAGAAGAAGTGCAGTCTGGCAGCCTCTCAAACTTTCAATTGTCAAATGATTTGTGGTAATTAAACGTGAAGTAAACACTATATATCCCAGACTAATAGCCTGCAGGTTAATGTTTGGGTGTAATTGCCCTGAGTCAGCAGAGCACTCTGTCCATGGTATACAGAATTATTTTGATAAATTCTCTGTTTCTTTTATTCCTGGAATAATCCAGGTTTAAATCCAGGATGAATGCTGGCACTGCAGGGGGGCTGAGTGGCAGGATCTTTATCCAATCTTTTAATCTGCCTCGATTTATAAAATTAAAGAGCATAAGCCGACCTCTTTTCCCTTTAGTCAGGTTTAAATACTTTGCTCAACAGGCTGCGAGGGACACATATCACATCATATAGTTATCCTGTTTCACATGTATTTTTGTTTTCAGCTGATTTACACTAAACAGGTGACAGTAATGTGGTACAAAGAAAAAACGCCTAATATTATCTTGTATTTGTTTGGTTATTTGGAAGCCAAATGCATGTTACCATTTACCCTAAATAATACTTAGAGCCACAGGAAGGAACAAAACAGCAGTCTAATAGAATTATCTAACTGTATTATCCCATTTTGTTGTGGATTATTTAGTTTTGGAGGTAGCCTATTAGACTAGGTCCATCTGTAAATTTTACTGACTCGCCTATAAATATTTAGGTCAGAGCAGAGATGTATCCCATTGCACTTCTATCTTGATTGCACGATCAGATTATAAAGGGCCTGGGGCAGATTAACACTCCGGGACAGACAGATGTAAGGTAATTCTCGCCTTTGATGCTGGATGTTAGAAAATTCAATAAGATGCTGTAAAATAAATGATAAATATTTGGTGTTATTCTCAATAAATAATTACCTAAACTGACTAAAATACCACTGCTGTAAATCATCCTTAAAAACATAAAAACACAAACTGATATCAGGCCTTGCTTCAGAGACAGAGAAAATAAAGTGTATCACGCGTTTAATTTGACCCAGTAATGAGTGTCAATCAAAGCCATAGTGCATTTGTCTGATGGGTGATGACAACTGCGTCTGGTCTCTTGACCATGCAGGCTCGTTTACAAATTAACAGCTGGCTGGGGAGGCTCACGGTAAGCCCACCAACCTGACAGAGGATGCAGCAAAGTTTAAGGCCAAACTGGGAAATTAAATACTGTTGCTTTAAATAACTGAAATTATCTTTTTTTTCTTCTAAGGATGGGATGAATAACCAATGTGCCACCCTTTACACTATAGTGTTGCCGCCTATTGCAGAATACAGCCTATAGCCCTGTGAGGCTGCAAAGATTAATTGGACATGCGGGATGGTCATTGCTTGGCTTTGAGGCCAATACTCAGTATTATTTAAGACGTCTTTATGTCGCTGAAATATTAGCACCATGACACATCATTTAAGACTGGGAGGTTCAGCCTGCTCTCCTCATCCTCGGCCGAGTTACTGTAACTAAACCCCTCTCCCTACAGTAAAAGCACAGGTTGCACTCGCCAACCGGTTTCCAGATTGATCAGCGACAGAAATAGGAGGGTAAAAACATGTCTTACGTTGCAGTGGCACTCCGAGAATCTCCGGTAAACTCTTTACAGGACTCTCTGTCTGTAGGACCGCCGCACTTTGCATCATCGTGATCCAAACCGGGAGACAAACGCACGCACATACACCCGCAACACGGTGGGCGCACTCCCCCGTCCTGTCTCCTGGAGAAAAAAAGTATGATGGTGCTGATGTTGAGGTCTCTCTCCTCTCTGCAGGGTGAGCTCCCTCGCTGTCCCGTCAAGCCTCTATCCCTATTATGTCTCTATTCCCGGGATGATGTCCGTGCCGTGCCGTGCTGAGCTGTTTTGGAGTGAATCAGACGCTCTGCTAGGTCCATTCAGCGCTGCAGGGGCGGTGGGGCCTGACGTCACCGCGGCACACGGGGGGCCAATGGGAGCGAAGGAAGAGGAGGCCCCCGGGGCGGAAAGCATCCTCCATAGGTGTACGAGCGAGGAGGAGAAAGAAGAGGAGGAGAGGCGTCTAACATGGTATATGAAAATGTCTCCGGAGAGGCGGGACCTTGTTCCTGTGGAGACCATAAATAGCTCACTGCAGTGGCTCCCGGAGGGGCCCCGGGCCAGCAGGACTCCCTCTGGAGAGGGGGGGGGGGTCCCATGCAGCCAGGAAAACGAGAAACAGCTACATTTCACTTTTATTTTAGGAAGAAAGAAAGAAAGGATGAGAGTGGTCGTTGCAGATTTCACTGCTCACAGAATGAGTGTGTGTGTGTGTGTGTGTGTGTGTGTGTGCTCATTTGTATCCTTAAACAAAATTTCTTTTATAGATCAATCAGCAGGTGGGTTGGCGATACACTGAACTATTTCATCGAATTAAATACATTTTTCTTTTCATTGGGCTAGAAGGCGTATCTAGGCTGTGGTAGGCGTGTGGTTGTAAGTATAAAAGGTGCACGTATAGGCAAGCTGTCAACATGTAATACAACCAATAATACCCCCCCCCCAAGAAAATATTATTAATTCACACGTTTTTCCTTAAAAACAGCCCTCTTGTATCAGTTTAAATATCTTTTCAGGGAGAACATGTGACCAGTTGAGTTGTCACTAACAGCTATGGGAGCAGAAGTGAACCCACACAGAAGTGATATGACTGTACACGTCTGAGTCAAATCCACAGCACCTTCACCTGAACGAGCTGTGCTTCTCCCCGGCAGCTTGGCAGCGCCCATGCAGCTGGCTCTCTCTCAGTGACAGGTAGGATTAGGAGTCTGGGCGCAGTCCTCCTGACACTGTTCATTTCAAAGCCCATCGTCTGAGACTGCTCTCCCGGATAAGATATTCCCCCCGGAGGGCTGCTAGTTCAAGCTAGATGAACTCAATCTTCGCTTCCAATTTACTTCAAGCATGGAAAGAAAAGCACACAGTGGCGCTTTCCCGCCGGTCCGCCACCAAACCAGCGCAGGTTGTTTCCATCAACAGTGAAGTCCGTCTGCAGGTGAACGTGTGCAGCTCACACCACCACGCAGCACATCTGCCCACACACATCTGGATACACGGTCAACTACAGCAACACGACTCATTTTATTTTGAACAAGAAATTAGGTTTCATGTTATTTAATTTTTATTCAAATTAATTATATTATAATTTAAAGTGTTTTTTCAGCACTTTAAATGTTTAAACGCAATTAGCCTATAGCATAATAATAATAATAAACAGGGGCTCTATAGATTTAGTGTGACCCTCAGAAAAAAAAATTGTTTGTTGTGGAAACAATATTTCCCCTAAATAATATTAAAAAAATAAATATGTAATTTAATTAGCAAAGAACAATATGCAGCTTGCAGAAAGTGTGTATACAAATTCCAAAATGTGTGTCGTGTTGGAAACTCAGATTTTCTGCTTTTGGAAAATAAATGAGAACATTTTGCTTGAGTCCAATTCCAAAAAGTAACGCGACGCAGCCAACATTTTCTCTACATTATGCTGATTTAACCTCGTATCTCTTCCCGTATAGCCTATTTCCAACTACAGACTGTGTATTCTATTGTCGCACGTCGTTTATATACTGTGTGGACCCACAATCCCATAAGCCGCTCGCCTGTGTGGGTGATGTTTCAAATGTAATTTAGTAAAATGAAAACGCACATCAAGCTGATTAAAAAAGGAGGCTGGGATATTACAGGAATTCTACCCAACCGATTCAAAGCTGCAGTCTCCAGGCCAGGTGTCCCATCCATCCATCCATCCATCCATCCATCCATCCGTGGCGTGCATGTGTGGCAAGGGAATCATCTGGTCTTACTTTATTTTCATTATACACTTTTCCCCTCAAGATCATTCAATTTATTCAACTATTCAATTACTCTGATTGTTGGTATCGAGGCCCTTTAGCTGCCCTGGAAAACAATGCAGATAAAAATGCTCTTAACCTGTCAGCAAAGGGCAACGCAATTAGAATAATTGACGGATGCAAAACGCAGAAAGAAAAAGAAGATGTGGTTCAGTGGGACACTAAATGATGTGATGCGCTTTTTCATCGTTAATTGAGATGGCAAAAAAAAACAAAAACGTGGGAAAGACAAAATGAATTGCGAAACAACCCACATTTGGAAATATTTATCCTGCACAAGATGACAGCAAATATTTAAAAGATGAAGTGATGATTAAAAAAAACAAACATATTTCTAATTTTTGACAAAAGACGCCCAATTGTTTACTGCTAGGCCAACAGTCCCTCGCGCAGGAATCAAATTTAACTTAATACCAAATCATCGTCATTGTTTTCCATAAACAATACAAGAAAGTAAAGCACGATCGAGAAGGAGAAAAAATAATGATCAAATAATTAGAACACTGCTCTTTCTGAGACAGGTGAAATGACTGATCTTTGTCTACATGAAGGTAAGAAAAAACAGCTGTAGAGGAAGCAGCTCTCGGGCAATAACTCAAGCAGAGGGCGACTCCTTTGCCACCGCCGTTGACCCAACCACCTCTAATTAGATCTAATATTTCAGTGGACGAATTCATTGACATCTGCGATTCACAGATCCATCTTACTGAGCAGGGAGTCAGAAACACAGAAACACGTCCACCTGTGCAGGATGAGCATAATACAGGTGTGAAACGGTGTGTGTCACCCTGTACTGTCACATACACAGCTCTGCAGCAGGCCTGCTTTATCACGAGCCAAAACATCACATATTTAATGGATTTCATTTATTATTTTTATGTGTGTAAATACAGGATTTATGCATTCATCTTCTGAACATTATTCCCAGTGTTACAGAGACAGTCACGCCCACACAATAAAAAATTAAACCCCAAAATGAGCACGAGAGCAAATGCGCCTTACAAATGGTGACAACGCTACATGAATGACGTTAATAGCACGTTCATTTTGTGTGCAAAACAGCACTTAAAATGAACTGTTGTGATGAATAAAAACAAAATGCATTACATCTCATTGACATCACCTCAGGGAAGATGCATATTTTAGACAACTGTAGATTCCCTCTATGTTTGCAAGACGAACATATAACATCACCGTGCAGACCTACCTAATCACCGCAGACTGTCTCCTCTCTCCTCTCTCCTCCTCCTCCTCTTCTCTTCCTCCATGCCGCTGAGGGGTTTTTTTTTTCAGCAGGATGAGCCGAAGCTCATAAGAAACAGTAGCAGTCAGTCCACGCTTTCTCCGGCATTCACTGACAAAACAAACATTAGATAGCGATGGCACCGTGTCCTTAACCATTTGGTCCGAAAGCAGGAGAGGGACAGAGAGAGGGAGAGAGGCAGAAAGCGAGGGGGAAACCTTAGGAGAGAGCACGGAGGAGAAAATTAAATTGCACTTGGGGGGCAAATTCTATTAGGGAATAGTTATTGTCTCCTGACAGCTCCTGTCCATTTGGGTAATTAGTAGAAGAGATTGGTTGAACAAACGAAATCTATTCCCGTCAGAAATGATATTTTCCAATTCCCTGATTGAACCTGACCCTGTCGTGCTAAGACGAGGCGGTAATAGGCTCATTTGACTCAAATAACTAGTGCAACAGTCCAGCCGAGACTGCTCGAAGAAAGACTTGATTGAGATTTTAAAAATAACCTGAGAGAGATGTTTTATAATTGTCAAGACACACCGGCGAGGCTTATAAAGGCCGCACTTGTTACAAACATTACCGGTGTAGAAATGTATTATTACATTATTATTATTAAATTAGATATGAGGAAACAAAACAATCATTTATAGCTGCAAGAAAACTCCTAATTTTAAAATACTGTGGGTCTGTATTCACAAAGGTGTTTATGTTAAACTCAAGACGTGCACTGACAAACTCTGGAGGTATTTTTTGTAGGAAACTCTCAGAACAGCAAAGACATAATTAGTATAGTGTCCAGTTTATTGTTAAGTCCTGTGATTCACTGGCACCTGCAGCCCAATGTGTTGCCTTGCCTGCACGCTGCCCAATGCAGGCTGGGAAAGACCCCAGACCCCCATGACCTTCATCAGACAAGCCTGGGGAAGCAAATGAAATCCTGGATCCAAAACTTTGCATGGACATTTTTGATAATGACTCGTTCCTTTGTGAGGAGCCACCAGTTCAAATTGATTTGAAACCCTGTAAACTATAATGTCTGAATGGGACCGATGAGCGTGCACCATCAACTACATGAAAAGATGTCTCTCAAACACATTTGCAGAAACACCTAGTACGTTTTTGCAAGCAGCTGTTGGTTCTGTAGCACTCACCAGAATGCTTGGGAAAGCTGTGCGTGTTTTTCTGTCAGAGTTTGATCTGATGAGGAGAGTGTGTTGCTAATTCAGTTCGCATTACAATCCTCAGAGGACTGACCGAGGCACAAAATACAGTACATCTCAATTAAAACGTGCCTGCCACCTAATGTTTGTCTACCTTTATTGCTATGAAACTAAATGAAATATACAACTCAAGTGTTGTTAAAACATGATATGCTTAAGCGCTATATTTTGCTATTTAGGCTACATTAAAGGGTTAAAATGAGATGACCAGAAGCTCTTTTTATTACTAACAAATGACATTAAGAAAAAACTCACTGAAGCCCTTTTCATGAACTGAAAGAAAGATTTTGCGCGGAAAGCGAGGGGTGAATCTTCCCACTTCAATGACAGGAGCAGTGTCAGCTGAGTGAATTAAAACAACGTGACTGACAAGTGTTGAATCTTCTCCAACTTCATTACTTCCTGTAAGCTATATGCTAAGTCTGGAGAGGGGGGTGGGGGTGGAGGGGTGAGACCAGATCGTAAAAGACCAGAAACAGGACAGAACAGAAGAAGTAAAGGTCAGGTTTGTGTTGAAATTAAAATAGTGCAGTCGAGCATATTATCAAGGCCTAAATGCAGTTGATAGTAGGAGGTTATTGATTCTCGGGGCTTCCCCTCCCTCCTGTCCACACTTCTGCGCTCTCTGCTGTGCACAGATGAACTGCAAGGACTTCCAGTTTGCTAAAATCAAAGATACTTCTCCTTCAATCATTCCAAACACACACTACAGCGACCACAAACCAACATAGGAGGGCACAAAGTCACACAACCAGACAGATAGCGATTGTATAAATAAAAACACTCTCCCAGTTTCTTTTGGTTTCACAGCACTGGCTGACTGGCGGTGCAGTGAAGTGACAGTCTGCTCCTGTTCCCCTACAAACAGCATCCCAACACACTGACGGTGAGATGAGATGTCTGGGAGAAAGCAGCAGCAGTAAAATGAGATGGATCTGACCCTACTTGACTCCTTCCTTTAAAAGGCTGAATGTTTAAAATCGAAAGGGGCTCTGGCTTAGTTTGGATGTGATATATACCAATACCATATATTAACCTCTTTTTCATAATTTATTCACCCCCCACCTCCCTCCTTCTCCCTCTGTCCACAGCAGGAAGCTTTATAGTATTATTAAAGTCAGAAAGAGAGATGACAGAAAAATGCATCAAGCCCCTCCTGCATTTTAATATCAATACCAGAGGGGTAATAAACATCGAGGCAGAGAGCATACAGGAGAGGAGCGACTATAAAACCCCACATTGTCTAATTTATGGAAGACAACAACAGGGCAGCAAGGTGAGGTTTTTACCCTTCAGTCTGTGCTTTCATAACACAGCGATGTCTCAGTGCACATTTGTTTTGCGGTGAAAAAATACAAAAAAAGTTTTGAAGAAAGTAATCTGGCCTTTTTTGAGAGATGATAAACTTAAAAAAACACAGTCGATCTGTTCTGCAGGTTTTGGTCCATATTACATGAGCTTCATCCCCAGTTGGCGTGGAACTATAGCTGTTCACATATCTTTCTTTAAGACTTCCTGTCCATGTCGGCTTAAAAATTGAGCTTCAAAGTTCGTTCTTGACCTTGGAAACAGCAGTTGATAAACGAGTTAAGCACTAACTAGACTGCAAACTGCAACTCCAACAATGTAAACAAATGAGACAAAGAGAAAACTTCAATCTTCTTTATTATACACAGACAAGTGACATATTAAATGAGTGGAGAAACCAAACACCCTACTAAGACAATTTAATTTAATCTAATCCTAGTCTGTCTGTCTAAATGTCTAAGGCATGAATAACTTCTTAATACTTATGTTTCATTTTGATCTGCAGGAACGACCCTCAAATTAAATTCCTGCATATAAACTTGATAAAGCTGATTGTGCTTCTGAATTCAGAGCGATGAAGAGCACAAACAGCTCTGAACGAGTCTTGATTTAGATTTGAAGCCTCTGTCCTCAGCGTGAACCGCTCGCCTCAGCCTTGGCAAAGCTGCACACAGATATTACATTACTGCCAACTTCCTCATTAACCATCATTAGTCTGAAGCAGCATAACACTTGCAGCTCACTGAGGCTCAAGGCGCCTGATAAAGAGCTTCTGTAGAGTAAGCAGCACGAAGCATCGCTGACTCCGATCCTATAACAAACACAGGTAAACATTTAAACAGATCAGATGTGTGGGTGAAAAGTACTTAAACCAAAAGACAAGTCATGATTTTATTTAAAATAAATTATTTCTTCATGTGTATTTAACAATATTTTCAAGATTCTAATTCAGTCATAGCAAAGATAAACAAAAAAAGCAGGCTGAGAGTACATTACATGCCAGATATAACAAAACAAATAGTTATGTTGCCGCTGGTGCCACAGTGGCTTGATAAAGAACCAACAGCACACACAGCTCTCCTTCAGTGCTTTACTGGTTGATCTGCAAATCACAGAATACAACAGGACAAGGGTGATGAACATCAGTGCACTCTCATATGAACAGGTCTCTCTGAAAATGCATTACATTAAATGCAGTAAAGCCCTTGCCACAATCCTCTTTCACCTTGCAGGTTTAGTAAAGTGCAGGAACACACACATTCAACACTGTCTCATATTCAAACATACATTTTCTGGTTTAACTAGTCTGCCTTGCGCAGAAGCGAATCCTACCGTTCCCATATTACCGCGACAGCAGAAAATGGCGCAAAGCAGAGAGGCGGCAACTTCAAAGGCTATTTGAGCCAGAATGCCGATTACAAAGCTTGCTGCTTTTTAAATACTACAACCCTACAAACTATACAGAATCGCGGTTTACACAGAGTTGTTATCTTACACTTAATCTACATCTTATAACCTGCATGTGAGCTTACATTATGCAATTAACAACACGTTTATGTGCAGCACAGCTACCGTGCCGGTCTCTCTCAGTCCCGAGCCTGAACTGAGAGGGAACTGCGCATGCCCATACCAACATGCAACAGGTGACATCGTATTTAAAATGCGTAACGAATTAGGTTTAAAACAGCGTAACTTATATTGACTGCATTAACATCTTTCTAGTAAATACGAAAAAAGTGCCCTTTGTATGTAGTAACCATTACATGGAAAAGCAAAAATAAAAATATTAATACCTTATATCCTTTCACCCCTTTCATCTCCCCCTGGTGTATCTAACCTGGCCCAATTCACTTCACTAGCATAGGGGTGTGTCGTTTGTAGGACTCTTACTCGATCACAATATTACAACTATTAAAGTTACTAAACACAAAAAAGTTTGAGGAGGACACACAATTCCTCATTTAGTTGGACAGTTTCCCAAGTAAAAAAAAAAATCACAGCCAACCCAGATATTAAAATTTGTCAGATGATATATTGGATAATGTTTAAAAAAGGAATAAATAACATGCATAAGCTTCCCTGTGACAAACTGTGTGGTTCTCAATCCATTCTGGCAATCATAATGTGTCATTGAGGGTCTAATTCAAAGTATCTGAGAGTTTGATTAAGTCACAGAACCACAGCTGCTCAGTCTTGATGCTCCTATGCATTAATGTAGGGCTATTAATCAGCCTATTGTGAGTGTGTGTGTGTGTGTGTGGTAGGTTGGGGGTGAAGGTAAGGGTCAGGAGTCAAGGGAATTCAAGTCAACGTTCCAGGAAACACAAAGCTCAAGATCAAGCATCAGTTGTCCTTCAGATGGGCTTGTTGTAATCCGGACGACATCAAACCCTCGTCCTCCATCCGTCCATCCCTCACACACACTGCTCCCTCTTTCATCCACCTCACACCCGACCATCTCACCCATGTTGCCCTCCTTGAGGGTCTGCTGCTGCCCGCCCCCCCACGGAGCACACCTCCAAGTGTGTGAGGGAAGAAGCCCCACGAAAGCCGATTGCGTTTTAATAAAGTTTATTATCTGCAGGGAGCTAATCCTCAAGGGTAATCTCTCCCCTCTAGTCCTAAAGGAAAGCTGGATTACTCACTTGCTATAATCCCAATGAAATTGTTAGGATTTAGCTTGCGCTGCACAGCAGATGGCAACAGGCTTTTTACTTCAACCTTGAATGCTTTAACCCCCCCCCCCCATTTTTACATGCAACACCCTGGTCCTCCTCGCCTCATATCCTGGTAGTCTTGGTCTAAACAAAATACAAACACAAACTTGTTTTTGCCAAACCTGCACATCTTGGAGGTTCTGTAAACATATTTTCACATCTGAGACAATACAGGCGGTATCGAGGTTACCCCTCCTCTCTAAAGTCCCGTTATGTGGTAAAAAGAAAGTGTGATTGATTGGCCGAATTAGACCCACCTCAACAAAAATCAGAGTATTGAAGAAGCATGAGTCCTTATCAAAAATAATTTTATTGATTCAGACAGAAGCAAAGAAGCAAACAGAAAAACACAGTGTTTTTGAGATGACCAGCCAAAGCTTTACATTGCGGACACCAGCCAAAAACAAATCCTGCTTATTCTAAAACCTTGTCCAGTGTGAACATATGCGTCGCTCCACAACACTTCACAAACAACCAGAGTAGCCGTTATGCGGACTCAGCAGTGTGATGTAATATTCAAAGACGTGGCATAACGCTCAGTGTAATGTACAGTAGGCCACCTCAAAGTAGCTGAAGAACAAAGGGCTGATCTGCTCTTCTGTGGTGAAAGTCACAGTATTCAACAATATGATGCAACTGTCAGCCCCTAAACACTTTGTGGGTTTGTTGTAGGCCTGGGACTGCCATTTATACCATCTGATTATTAAATTAAATGCAGAAATGTAAGACCTAATAAACACAAAACTCTCATTGATTGATTGGAAAGAAAAACAGATCATCTGTAATTTAAGATACAACAGATTTTTTAAATCACTGAATAATCACCTATTTAGAGTATTAAGTTCAAATGATTCAAATATATTTACGAGTAAATATATAAAAATGGTGATTGAAATAATTTTTTTTGGTCATAGTACACAGGATGGCCCTACTGTGAGATATAAAAAAAAAAGAAATCACAAATGACCATAACTTTTGTAAAGCAACAAAAATCACTTAGTATAAAAAAAACAAAAAACATATTAGTTGCATTTACTTCATGCAAATACAAAAATTGAATTATCTCATATTGGGTTTCATTTCATCCTTCATAAGTGGTCAAACAGAATTAAAAGCACAATTGATTATCATTAACTCAGACGCAAACCCCAAACAGAAACCCATTTATCTGCTGTATTTTCCACAGTTGAGCTGCTGCCTGAAAACCTCTGAAGGCCAGAATGAGTGATTTTCAAAGATTTTGAAGGTAATCTGCTAATTTTCCCTTCTCCTCCTCTCCAGTTAGACATAACACATCCAAGACATTCAGGGTAAAACACGCCATTTCCTTCTTTGCCTGTAGGCAACAGTTAAGTGGACCACCTAAGATGGCACTAATCTTGACACATCCCCTTACACTAACCCCAACCTTAGCCTACATGAACCTAATGAATGTTATCATTGCTTGCTCAGGTCAAATGTGGATGCACTTTGGTTCAGGGCAGGGCTACTTTAGGCCGCCGTAGTCTGAGGCGGTTTTTGAAGAAAAGGTACATGGCCAGGAGACACATGGAGGACAGAAAATAAAGAATGACACACAGGCTGATGTCCACTTTGGAGAATCCAATGCTCAGCACAGACATCCAGCGTCTCCTGTGATTCAACTCGGCCTCCTCATCAAAGTACTGGCCTGTCAGTTCTCGCTTCTGCAGCCGCTGTCTCTGCTGCCCCACATCCAGCTCAAAGTCTGCTTCTACAGGCTGCAGGCCCACCATCCCGAGCCCTGCGTTCAGCTCCATGCCAAGCCCAAACATAGGCCCGGGCTCCTGCTCCACCTTCCTCTGCAGGGTGCGTTGTTTGACCCGGCTGGAGGCAGCCACCCGCAGCGCCTTGGCCTTGTAGTGCTCGTTGACAAATGAGTCGAGATCCACGATGTCCTCCTGCAGCTCTCGCATCCTCATCCCCACAATACTTGGCTTCCCGTGGGCCTGCCGCCGGCCTCGACCCACCTCCATTTCGGGTTTGGCCCAGGGGGTCTGCCCAGGTGTCTTACCCTCCATTTCACCTGCTGCTCCTTCCCCACCTTCCTCCTCTTCATCTGCCACTGTTTCATCCTGCGGCCCCTCTTCCTCCTCCTCCTCCTCCTCCTCCTCCTCCTCCTCCTCCTCTTCTTGCACAGTGGGTTGTGCTGGTAGAGGATGTGTCATGGAGCCCAAGGCCTCCCTGGCTTTCCTCTCTACACGTTTCTGAGCCTCTAAAGCTTCCTGCCGACTCTCGTGTTTTTTCCTCTGTTTTGCCAGGATCTGGCTTTCATCTTCCAGGTAGTCTGACAGGGCGAGGTAAAGAAAGACACAGGCACATTACCTCTAAAGTCTCAAGACTCATATGCTTTAATCATCTAATCATCTTCGGTTCATCTGAATCAATGGTGAACCTTACTTCAGCTCAAAAACTTACTCACATATTACATCACATATATACTGTCCATAATTAATACCTTCCATTTAGAGATGATTTTATATGATTTAGAAAATAAACTCAATTTTAATAGAATTTGGCAAACCCAAATTAAGCCTGTTGTAGAATGAAATTAAAAGACACACTTGTCAAAATGTGTAAAATGTATGTGAAGCAAGCTGCTCAATAAAAATATTTTCAAAGAGGAAAAACCCAGGTGGATTTCACACTTATTGAGCTATTGATTGTTAACACAGGCAGTTAAAAGGAAGAAATCAATTTCTATAGTTTGGTAAAATCCTTCAATTTATGAGATATGAGCTCTTCAGAAAAGAAACTATGTACCTGTGAGGATACTGTTGGATGAGAAGTAGGACAGGAGGAAGCGGAAAACCTGCTCATTGTTCCACCTGTGCTCCCCGTTTTCCTTCACCGTATGGCAGGCTGAACACATTTCTGGTGAAGGCCACTGGATCTTTGGGAAATTGGGGTCTTCACTCAAAGCACCTGGAGAGATAAACGCAGAAGAAGGGTTACTGTATTGTACAAGAGAGTCTTGATCACATTAGTGCTGGAGGAAGATCAGGCAGACAGCAATATAGGAGGAAAAAAGGATGAATTGTGACCATAAAAGGGTAGACGGGTGGTTGAAAATTAAAAATAAATTATAACGTGAGAGCCACAGAATTAAACCTACTGACTTGTATTATTGCAAGTATAATTACACAAGCAGTGTCATTACTTCATTAATTCCACTTTGTGACACTTTATATCTCTTTTCCACTACACTAAGGAGAATGTTGTACTTTATACTCCGCAATATTTATTTGACAGTTACTTTGCAGAATGTTAAACATATGATTAACTCAGATAATATGATGCATTGCTATACATTAAACTGCCTAAAATGCACTGTATCCTGTAGTAGTCCTAGTACTATATACAGCCAATTGTAGTGAGTCCACACAACACCTTGTGGACTCACTACAACATTAAAATGCAATTTATAATAGTCTTATAGAGGTTGTTCTGCATATTAAGTACTTTCACTTGTGATACTAAAGTACACTGGCTGCTAATACTCTTTTAAAGTTTTCTTTCACTGCTACATCTTTGTCAAAGTCTTTCTCACAGTAACAAACCAATAGGTACCTCACTAACTTACAGTTAGTCAGAAAATGTTGCATGGACCCAGATTCACTGCCACATACAGGAATCACACAACATAAAGCGCCCAGTCAGCTGCTTCATCCATTGTTGTTTCTTTTATTCTCCTTGTTGGTGCATTGACTTGAGGATGTAAGTGCTTTGACGACTGGATGCAACCTGTGTTGAACCCATTTGATCTTGTCACAGTGCTCGTAAAAACTAAGTGCCTATATGCATATGTGTATGTATGTGTTTAAGTGTGTATATGTAAATCATCCGTCTGTGTTTGTGTGCATGTAATCTAGGGATTGATATTTGTGGGTGTGAGAGAGAGAGAGAGAGAGAGAGAGAGAGAGAGAGAGAGAGAGAGAGAGAGGGCCTAACAATGATCAATGGGCTTCTGGGATGTCCCAGTGGGAGGGGTGGTGAGATAATAGATGTGGCCAAAGTGGACAGCTTCCCCACATGTACACACACGACCCCCGTTTTAAGGCAGCAGACCTCGGTGCTCTGGAGCACCTGTCTTGTCCCTTCACACCCCTTTGAAAGCAAAGTCCAATCTCCAAATTGAACCTGAGAGCAACAGAAACCTCAGAGGGGGAGCAGCCCATCTAATGAATTAGAAACTTTCTCCCTTAACATGTTTTCCTTTAAGTAGCCGCTGCCCACTAATGCCCCTCGTCACTCACACACAACACTGCATCCATGCAAATAGACTGGCAGAGGACTGGGCATACACACAAAAAATACACAGGCTCACACACAACAGTCACACTCTGCACAAATGCCCATAAGGACACACACACACACAAACACACACATGGCAGCATCTAGCAATAAATTGCTTGTTGTCACCAACAGGCCATTGTGTGTGTGTGTGTGTGTGTGTGAAAAGAGGGAAAAAAAGCAAAGCAGCAAGCAGGTCTGTCACTTTACAGCACTGTCAATTTACACCCCCCCCCCCTTCTCTCCACCGCTCAAGATTAATCTCAGTCATATGCATGTGTGTACGTACTCTGCATACAGTACTTTACATAAAGGATACATCAATTTTACTGTGTCCTGGATGGGCTGCAGCCTGTGGGAGTGTGTGGGGGCTTTTATACATTTCAGCAGGTGAGAGCACACACACACACACAAACACACTCCGCAAACACACTCTGCAGATGCCTCAGATCGCTTTCCTTATTCTAATCAGCTTGCCACGTTTGCGGCCAGGGTGACTTTAGCCATACCAGCCATATTGAGATTGCCACAATGGCCTGTCACGGGGATGTCATCACCGCCGCACATACATATTCATGAGGTATAAATATGTATTGTTCAGCACGTCAAACTAGCTTCCTCAGCACTAATTCTGTAAGTGAGGACCACCTGCACCGCACGGCATACCGAGCCGTCATGGCTGCTGGGGAGTGCGGATGATGTCAGTCATTTTTGCTCATTTAAATAATCAAGATAAAAAATAAAACAGGAATTCTGTTTTTTATATGACAGATCATTTGGGCTGGGTATCGAACCTCAATACTTTTATTGATACTGACTCAAATGTGTCTGTAGCATTTTTTCCATTTCCATATAATCTAAAACTGACAAGTACAGAAAACTGGCATTGAATGTTTAGTTTACTTTAGTTCATTTGACATTATGAGAAAGAGGACATTAAATCACAAACGATTACAAAAATCCAGGATTCATTTCCATTGTGGTCCTTGATGTAAACATAGAAAAGATGCTTGAGACCATATCATACTACCAACAAACCAACACAATAAATACCTGTATAATCATCAATAAAAAGCACGCTAGTCAAACATCCAAAAATAAATATGCCATCATTTTACCTTCTCTTTAAAATTGTGGTGGTTACTTGTTATTTTAATGTGCAAAGGTAATTTATTAAAAGCGAAGAAGGTGGATAGTGTGCGCATCCAACCCCAGTTTGGTACAACAAAATTAGACAAACTATTAATTAAATTGCCCAGTTGTTTTCATTATGTGTTAAAATATAAAAAAAGGTATCTCTTATTTTGTTTGATCTTAAAGAATATCATCACAAAAATACTCAAACCCTGTGAGCAGTGCTGCATGTGAACACACAGTCCTGAAGGCAGCCAGGCTGCTGCAGCAGCAGCTGTTTTGTCTGTAGAAATGTGAATCAGTCTCAGCCTGTTGACAAGCAGCAACAGGACCGAGCTGCCACCGGTCTTAATTCTGCCGCTGCGAGGAGGCCGAGGGCCCTGGGGCCTCTTTGTTGCCAACTAAATTAATTGTTCGGCCGCTTTACAAATAGCTGCTCTTTCATGCATGGCTGCTCCTGAAAGGAGAGGCGGGGAGGCCTGCTAAAGAGCTCCACTTTAGGTAAAGGGGGGGTTGAGTGGATGGAGTGCACTCTCCTCAGGGAGACGCGCCACTCATTGCTACAAACACAGCCAAACCCTCAACTCCTCCCTCTCTCTCATTCTGATTCACCCGACTTATCCCCTGTGGACCCCGACTCACCCTCCACCATGACTAACTCCCCCTGCCACACACCACAACTTGACCCATGCTTGGAAAGGCTGTGTGTGTGTGTGTGTGTGTGTGTGTGTGTGTGTGTGTGTGTGTGTGTGTGTGTGTGTGTGTGTGTGTGTGTGTTAGGGAGGGGGAGGAATGGAGGGGGAGCGTGTGTGGCTTGTGTCATGGTGTTTGCCACCTGCTGTCACACAATACCCTGGGAATTGTGCGTGTGTTTGTGTGTGTGTGGGCAAAGAGGGCTGGTTCCTGGGGGACCCATCCTGCGAGGATGCTGTGCTATTACTTGTCAAGCGGAGGATATGAGTCCCAGGGGATGGTGAGTGGAAAGAGAGAAAGACTGCCACAGGAATAGAGCAAGAGAGGGAAGACGGATGGTTGAAGGTGGTGGGTTGAATAGTGTTTAAGTGTCTGGGGAGCAGACACACGCAGGGACGGGTGTCCTTCTGGCCCCTGCTGTTCAGGACACAAGCTGTCTCTGGGATAGAAGAGGGGGCAGTCAACACAAACAAAAGATAGTGATTTAACAAAGTGGGCTGTTAATGACAGGCCTGTGCCTAATAAAATCATATGAACACAGACAAGGGAGGAGGGACACTTAGGAGCTGTTTAATACTCTCGAGACTGATATCTGATAAGTGTAATATGCTGATACAGCACAGTCAAAAAAGAGAGAAAACTTTGTACATTTATATACAGAGCAAGAAGAGACAGATGTCTGGACTGAGGATTAGAAGAAAAACTAAAAAGGTGGGAAAAGTACATTCTGATGCAAACTGAAAGATCTGTGTATGGCCTACTAAAAGTTAATAATTGAGTAATTATGCTGAGTTTAAATGGATGGCTTGGACAGAAATTCCTTGTCGCAGGGGAGGATTTTGGGGTACAGGCCCATGAAGACAAGGTGCAAAGCAGGATTTGGGGAAATAAGTCTAGAGGAAATATGAATAAGAAATGGTTGAGGCAAGATGAGAAGGATGGAAGATGGCAGGGGAGGTGTCAGGAGAAAATGGGTGAGGCAGAAGCAGATGATACTTGGAGGACTAAGACAGGGTGACAGCTGGTGTCTGATCTGAGGATCCATCCTTCCTCCTCCCCTCTCACCCTCTTAGTCGTATTACAAAGACTAACTGACCATGAGAGGGAACTGGAACTGAAAATCTTGGCCCCAAAATTGAGTAAGGTAATCTTAAGACCCCAAAGTGTGGATGGGTAGACACAGAAAAGAGGAGTGTGGAAAGAGGAAAGGGTGTGATGGGAAAAGTGGGAGGGACAGGGATGGCTTAGCACACTAAGGTGTGTAACAATGAGATGAGACTTCTCATTGTTTATCTTGATCATGTACTGTCTCTCCTGTATAGTGTCTAATGTATATAGTAAACATCCTCTTTACCTTTGCATTTTTTGGTCTTTTTGGTCATTTGGCCTTTGCTAATTATCTTCTCAGTTAATTGATGTTGTCGATAGTGAAAAATGCCCATTATAATTTCCCAGAAACCAAGGTTACCAACAGTCCAAAACCCAAAGACATTCAATTTCTCAAATTACATAAAATACAGAAAAGCAGCAAATGCTTTATTTAAATCCTTCTCGTAATAATACCCCGCCCACATAGTTTGTTCACATTATGGAAGCTGAAGACGCTATAACAGCTGTTTCACTGTAACTTTAAGAAAACTTCTAGTGTACCACAGCTGTAATTGAAATACTAGAAAGGAGAATGACCTCTAGTTTGCACCAAAGAGATTCTGCAAACTAGCCACACATGATCGTGCTGACTCTTACCTGCCAGTCTGTTGTTGACACGATTGTGTCTGGACCAAAGCCACAGGACCGCGGACGTTAACGTGTTCACCTCCACCAGACTCTCCCTAGCCATGTTCTCAAAGTGCTGGGCACACGGCCTGCAGCCAAAGAAGCTGTGGACATAGTTTCTCATTGCACCCAGCACCTCCTGGGGATCTGGAGGGGAATAACATGAGCTCAGTTGATGTCGAGCACCAGTAATGTGCTGTGTATGTCACAATAAAAACAATATCACAGATTTCTACACAAACTTTGTTGTTTGTCCTGATTTTGTTACTTTAAACTAGATGTTTAGAAGACTAAGTGCAAATGCAAACTCTTATAGATTACGTCATCTCCACAAGTTGAAATCAGTCATTATCTCCTATGTAACGCTCAATCACCTGCCCTTGTAAAGCTGGTTGCATCTATAGATTAAAATGTACTGTTAACCTGTGCTGTAGCCTGAAAGCTTGCTAATGGCAGTGTGGGTCCACAACCTCCTGGATTCCCACGGTTATGTGGGCCAGGAGTCACAGAGAGCTGGGTTAACCCCACACTGAGATGAATAATCTATGCGAATGGTATAACCCAATCTGGAGATTAAATACAGTTAACCCTCTGTGTGAATGGTGGCCAGGCTTTTGTTCTTGGCTTAGCAGAACCTTCCAGATGAACCGTACTGACAGTGGGAGTGTGTGTGTGTGTGTGTGTGTGTATGTGCTCTTTATGAAAATAAGGATGGGCTTATGTTAGGCACACGTTCACACCTTTAATAATCCGCAGCATCTGGACATGTATGAATGGAGTTTTATGTTATGGTCAATACTGTACAGTATGTGTGTGTAGCCACCCAGTAAGCTGGTGGTCTGTGGGGGACCAGATGGACGCCCCTTTTGGCCAGTCCATCTGCAGGTCACATGATGGTCCGTAAACCTCGGGATTAACCTCTGTGTGTGTGTGTGTGTGTGTGTGTGTGTGTGTGTGTGTGTGTGTGTGTGTGTGTGAGTTGAAGGGAGATTAACGTCCCTGCCAGGAGTGGAGCCTCCGGTCATCTGCCTGTTTTATTAACCACTCACATTCCACTAATCTAACATAATCCCTTTTCACACAGTCACAATTAGGCTCAATTTTAGCTGCGACAAAATGACAAAACATAGGAAAAAAACCTAAAAGAATTCACAAACTTCATCATGATATATGTTTTGTGTTTATGTATGTATGTATGTATGTATGTGTGTATGTGTGTGTGTGTGTTCAGTCTTTTCTCTGTGTGATGTTAAATCAGGTCAACAAACATTCCTGGGCTAATTTGTTTAAAAAAGCCTCACAAAGCCCTCATCCTCAGTCCACTCACTGAACTTTCAATGGCCCTTTTCATTCACAGCAATACAAACAGAGTGTGTGTGTGTGTGTGTGTGTGTGTGTGTGTGTGTGTGTGTGTGTGTGTGTGTGTGTGTGTGTGTGTGTGTACCTGTGCTTCCAGTGCTTTTGGCCTGGACAGTGAGAACATGGAAGAGAGTCCACATCCCGCAAGGGTAACGTCTCAGGTGGGGTTGTGAACCCTGACAGCCCACCCACCTCACTCCTTCAGGCAAAGCGGTGTCTGGAGACTGAGAGAGAGGAAGAAAAACAAACAGACAAACAGAAATTACCGACAAATGGGAAGAAGGAAAGAAAAAAGCTTAAATGATAACCCCGCTGATATCCTATATTTTTCTTATTGTCAACAAATCCCACGAAAAGACCAAAACCAATGATGATTTAGCGTGATTTAGCTTATTCCTATGTGTTACAGGTCTCCATTACTGACCAAAAACTTTTAAAAACACACCATTGCACTCAGTGACTGTCAGATGAATTTAAGTAGTGCTTCGTCGACACCAAACGCCATGTTCATTTGAATAGATTTGAAACTGGATGTTATTTAACTCTATTAACTATATAAAAGTGATATTGTTACAATCATTTTTTCACACAATTGATCCGTCAGCGTTCAGGTTGGGTTGGTTAGTTTGCATTCATACTACCAGTGTGAGAAGCTGGACGTTTCAACCATTTATTCATTACTTTTGCATAATTATTTCAACTATTTATCTATTACTTTTAGATAACTGTTAGCCAACACACTCACACTCTCTACATGGTATTCAGGTGTTATAACTGACTCAATATGTGGATATGTATTTTTTCAATCAAATGAACATATCATAATTTCCATTTTATTTAAAATAGGTGAGCTATCGTCAATCGTTCCACATACCCTGGTCTTTTCATGGGATCTGTTGACAATAAGAAAACATAGAATAAAACCAGCCTTTATCCTTTGAATGAGACTAAATTCCACAGATTCTCTAAAAATTAGAGCCTCTCCAGCATCTCCCAACCTGTTCAACTTAATGAAAGCTGTTCCACGTAGTTTTCTTGATCAATAAGAAGTCAATCTCAGGTTAATGGCTCAGCCCTCCACTAATGAACAGAAGCTATCCAGATCTCTAACCATGAGCCACAGTTGAATCCAATAACATATTTTCTCTGACATAAAGTCGTTTCTCTCGCCGCACTGCATTGGCATCGCTGGCGTGATTGACAGGGTTACTCACATGTCAATAGTAAAGATTTGGTGTGTGTATGCGTGTGTGTGTACAGAGTCCATTTCCTGTGAGGCGAAGTCTATTCATACCTTCCCATTGATTCATTGATCAATTGATTTGCCTGCTAAAAGCTAATGATGTAAGTAAGTGACTCTTTCAATTTGCAAGGGGCGGTATACTGGAGGCATGCAGGCTTCATTCCAAAGACAACAGCACATAGATCCTCAGCTCTATGTGCTGGCACAGAGACATGTACATATTGAAATAACTGGATATTTATAAAATATCTTGTTATCCACTCTACTGTTTGTTTTTATAGACATTTTCAAGATCATATTTTGACACTTCTTTGACAGAACAGGCATCACTGTGGTGCCTCTGAGGTGGTTTTGAACTGATTAAGTGGCCAGACTGACAAGTGACCTTGGTATCTCAGTGGAACGACGAGGCTGCACCCAGACAGATGTCCTCACGTCAGTCTGGGTGCATTTTGTGGTGCCCTGCCCTCTGTTCTCCCTGCAGCTGCTAATCTGTCTGGCCACCCTTCCTCTCTCTCTCCCTTCCTTTCCTTTCAGATGCCTGCCTGCTCAGGCTCACAAAAGTCTGTTCTGTTTTCTCAATTTGCATTCATGTACTTCCTCAAGGCAGTACATTATGGACAGACCACTTGTGAATCGAATGAATAACAAAGATGGAAGACAGACAAAAAAAGTTAACTGAGAATATTTTAAATGTTGGCTGGAATGAAGAATCAACAAGAAGCTCCAAGTTCATCACAATATTGATGCATACGGCTCTGTCTTGACTCACCTGTGCTGTGTTATCCAGTATCTCTCTGAATGCCTCATAGGAAATCTCATCACCAGTCTGGTTCTGTAGTCCAGAGTTTACAGACTTCAAAAGGTTCATCACCACTGGACGGCCTGGAAAGTACTGCAGACAGAAAACAACAGAGCAAAATGGAAACACGTGTTAACTTCAAGAAATGAGACAAAACTGTTGATTTTGAAACAGATGAGATGTAAATAGGGCTGCAACTAACCATTATTTTCACTATCGATTAACCTGCGAATTATTATTTTTGATCATTTTTTGTTGTGCACAAGATTTACATGCTGCACAAACCTTGTGGTTTGAGTGTTTTTCCTTCCCAGCATCTTTAAAGAAACCCACTAAATGTGACAGCAGCTGATATTAAGCCTCTCCCTTCATTAACATCCATTTCCTAAGCCAGTAACAACCACTTAGCCACTGTCTACTCAGTGCTTTTCTGCTGTGTATTTACATCTTTTCAAACTACCATGGTAACCACCACAACTGGGAGGAAACATGATACTGTAACTAGCAGAGGTAGGTACGTTAAGAGAAAGAGGAAATCCAGCTGATGGGTGTCTGAGACCAGTGATGACAGAGTAAAGACAGACACAGACAAACGTGTCTTCACACATACGATACTGACAATAGAAACAGCTGATGTCTTGAGTGTTCAGACTGCAAAAGAGAGAAGAGCGCTTTAATAAATTTGAGCTAAATGTGCTTCCTATTCTTACTTTAAGCCTCTCTGTAGAACAGTTTATGAAAATGGTCCTGTTTCTCGGAAATAGACACAGCGAAGGGATCAAGCTTTTTCCAAGACTTAAACAACAGGCAAAAATAGACTACTTCCATGGTAACTTTCGTTTAGGTCTGCAACTATAGTAACGAAATATGAATAATTTTGTCTATAAAATGTCAGAAAATAGTTACAATATAATTATAATTCCCCAGAGCCCAGGGTGACGTCTTCAAATGTTTTTTTTTGTCAGACGAACAGTCCAAAATAAGATATTCTGTTTACTATTATGTTTTACAAAGAAAAGCATCAAATCTTCACATCTGAGAAGCTGGATTCTGACTGAAAATGACTAAAACTATTATTTGATTATCAAAATAGCTGCCAACTAACTAATCGATTAATTTACTAATTGTTGCAGCTCTACTTCAGGTTTTTTTAACAACAGAACGAGGTGAAAGCATCACTCAGCTATTTTTTTGAATCACAGTTGTCGTCAAAGTGCATGGGGACCGAAGTATAGATTTCTACAAAGTTGTGTAGTGGTGAATCTGAGAGAGAACAAATACAAGAAAAACAGAGAAAGCAGTGGGCAGAGAGAGCTAGCGTCATCCAGCATGTGGACCTTTTTTTGATTTGCATCGCTGCATCTTTTTAATTTGGCCTCCACTATTTGTTCAACTAAATACACCTGTACACACTGACAATCTTGAACACACACGTGCCTTTCAGCCCATGGCTCAGCTGTCTATTCACTCATCACCACAGGATCTGTGTGTTACACCCTGACCACTTAACTAGACTCCCAGTGATTTGCTTAAACCTCCTTGCCCAAGGCTAACAGAGTCCTGCTCTGTCCTTCCCTCTGCACCATGTGGCACCTTTCACCTTTCATCAACTTGGCCTACAGAAAACTGTAGACTGTTGAATTTCAGCTGAATTTCAACATATTGGTTGGTACTGGGCCATTAAAGTTTAAACTCTTAAACCATTTTTTTTCCTGAAAAGTTTGGCATGTTTTGTGCGTTGAAATTTTACTTCAAGTGCTAAGCAACACATCAGCAGCTGCCTTATATAACTAAGAATCACAGTCAATCGCCAGTATACTGGTCATTAAAAATAAATAAGAAAAGAACACCAAATACAAACAATATTGGTGACAGCAACAACATGGTCAATTAGATAAGCAGTTATTAGATATGGGCAAAGACATTTTTTTATAAATACCTACTGATTATTAATTATCTACTATAATTGATTTCAATATTGTTGCAACTGCAAACATTTTCTATTTTACCAGCACTAGATCTCCTTCTATGGCATATGTAGCTCTACACACACAAAATACTAAAGTTGGGATGTAAAGAGCAGACAAAGGCCTCTGATGTGTGCTGCTCACTTCTGGAAAAGCGATATAATAGGTTTAGGTCTGGATCTGGGGTCCAGATGCCAACCAGTGAGAAAAGCTCATTAAACAGCCATATGAATTTAACCAGAAGAGAAAACACAGGTGTTTCCCGCTAATGGGCTTAACTCAGCATCACCAAAGCAACACTATTCATGAGCTAAAAACTCAAAACGTTGCTTAAACCGTGCTCAGCTTCTTATTTGTACAAACAGTATGACAGTAGGACTCAGATATTAGTCGGTGTCATCTTGCTTGGCTTTATCACCATTTGTCTTATTTTACATTGATTTGTCGGTTTCTTAACCTCCCTGTCGGACTCCATGGCCTTGATCATTGATGGTGCACACTGTCAATCAATATGCCAAATACATTTCATGGATATGCGGATGAATTATGTGCCAAAAACAGTGACAGGCATTGAAGGAAAGACAGGTCAAGTCACAGTCTACACTGAGCTGATTTTCTTCAGGCAGCAGTGGTGCAAATCGAATTTAATTTAACAGACTTGCAGTAAAAAATCTGACAGTAAAGACGTTTTAAAATGTTAAACCAAAAACAATGTTGCCTGTTTTCTATGTTACATTTCTATAGTACATAGTGAGTTTAGTAGTTAATTCTGACAGGCAATAGTGATGTTTTAGATGAACAACAAATGAAATCCTATTGGAAACTAGACTCTAAATATCAGCTGACATGGGCATTTAATCGATTATAAGATCAAATTCAGTATTGGGAATACATAGTGATTACTAATCATCAACTGGACTGGATTCATATTTTGTTCAAACTGTAAACATTCTACATTTTATCATCTCTACATTGCTCTTTACTAGATATCTCCCTCTAAATGTGTTCTCTCTTGAGAAAACACACACAAACACACACTTCCCTTCCTCTAACCCTGTATCCCTCCTGCCCCCATCCCAGTTGGACCATGACAATCCCCTTCACCCCAGGAATATGTCATCCCTGATCCGATTAGTATCAGCAGCACTTGGGAAACCGCAAGCTCCTTGTGGTGAGGGTCCCGAGAGGGAGGCATCTGTTGGCTGCAACAGGGCAGACCAGGCCAGAAGACAGGGGTGAAGCCCCTTGGTAATAATCTATCTTCAATCCACCCGGGGAAGCATTGGGGGTGGGGGGTGCTGCAGACACGTGCCTGCTGGAAACCAGGCAAACAGCAGCCTCGTCCTTACACACACACACTTGTTTTCTACTGTCACTGAGGGGGAACTACAACTGAAAACAGCCAAATGAATGAACAGTTCTTTTGAGAATTGCTTATTAAAACAGTAATTTGATCCATAATTACATGGACAGCTGGTTTTAAGAAAAGCAGAGAGCATCTGTGGTAATATAGGCGTATGTGAACACTATGTCCTGAGCCCTGACGTAAGAAGGACGAAGCCTGTGTCCCTTGAGACCAAAGCCCCCCTCTTAATTCTTTGTTTTATTCCCCGTGCCCCTGTGCCCCCTCTGGGCTGAAGGGCTTCTTTCAAGAAAAGCAGGATAGAGGTGTAATCCTTAAAAACCTCGCTCTAATGCTCTCATGCTTCCCAAGATCCACTTTTTTAATCCTCATATACATGTAGAGGATTCATAAATCCGGCTTCAGCCTGACAAGACAGTAAATCTAGTAATATTATGACCGGGTGTAAAAAAGAAAAAGAAGAAAAAAAACAACCCCCATGCTTTGGATGGAGACGCATGAGGAGATGATTGTGGATAGAAAAGAGACAAACAATTCATGGAATTACAATTCTTAGTCAGAACAGAGATGTACATGAAATTAATACACGAAGGAGATGAATACACAATAATTTGCACACAGACTCTGTGTCCTCAAGAAGTACAGAACGATTAATCGAGTGAGTAATTTTCAACCAAAAATACCAAAAATTTGATGGTTCTAGCTTCTCAAATGTGAGTATTAGTTGTTTTTTCTTGTCTTTCATCATAGTTAACTGAATATCTTTGGGTTTCATACTGTTAGTCAGTCAAAAAAGCAATATGAATGTCCAACTGGACTCCAGGAAATTGTGATGGGCTTTTTTTTTTTTTTTTTTTGTACAATTTTCTGACATTTTATAGACAAAATGATGCATCAATTAAGAATCAAGAAAATAATTGGCAGATTAATCGATAATGAAAATAATAATTAGTTGAAGCCCTCACACATAATGGTAATATCACGTCCTCATGTATGCAAATACATTTTCCACTAATCATTCCATTTGGTGGAGAAAATGTGTCACCAGCGTGATGAAGCGATGACACACTGTGGTCAGGACATCGTGAGTCACTTTCACTCTAATCGAATCACATGACTCACGCGGGGAGTTCAGGTGTCAGATATTTACATATTGCATCGGCAATCAGGAAGACATTTCTTTATCAATTAACGGTCATTTGACTATAGACAGAAAAACGACAGTGGGGTGAAAAAAGTTAAGGATTCTTCTAACCTCAAAATACATTTCATTTTCTGATATTTAGCATATGAACTGCATCATATGAAACTCAATATTTAATCATTTGATTTTCAAAGTGCACCAATTGGCTCATAAGCATTTCCTACCACTGTACTGTAAGTACCATCCAGTTTCACAATCGACTTGCTTGTCTTATATTAACTGTTCCTAACAAGCTGACTGACTGAAAGTATTTGGCCTCTTTGTACCGAGATCGTTCAGTCAAACGACAATAAGGACTGTCACAAGTCGCGGTCAGCTGCAACAATGACGGCCTCCTCAGCTACACAAAGCCCTGCTGAGTGGCTGGTCCATTCTGGTAGGGGGACAGGCTAAAAATACCACTGGGACCTGCTGCTATTGACTAAACAAACTGGAGCTAATGGGAGGCCACAGTACTCTGCCNNNACACACACACACACACGTCCCTCACAATCGCACATACACTGATACACACTAGCTTGCTACAACGCCTCCCTAGAGAGTGAGATATAATCAGAGAGATTGGTGGCGGACTGGGGAAGTGAGACAGCCTGGTGCGGAGCCAATAGGGACAGGGCTAGCAGGTCAGGCCTCATCATCACAACATGTTTGCCTGGCTGGCACACTTCGGAGAGAAAGGAGGAAAAGAGGCAACGAGGGAGCATGTGATCAGTTGCTGGAAGAAAGCAGCCAAAAGCCGGAAAATTATGTATTAGATGTAAATAAAAGCCGATTAATCAAACAAACATGAGACCCTGGAGAAAAGTATAAAAAGAACTGTGTATCCTTATAGTGAAAGATGGAAGAGAGAAGAAAAGAAATGGAAAAGGAAGAGGTGAAAGAGGATGGAAAGAGGTGGGAGGGGGGTTTGGTGAACCACAGAGGACTGGTACGTTCACAAGTATTTAGAGAGATGCCTGTGTGAAACCAAAAGTAGGAATACTGCAGGAGGAGAAAGAGGAGGAGGAGGAGGAAGAAGAGGAGGAGTAGCGGCTGGGGTATCCCAGGGAGGTTTGCTAGTAATCAGGCTGCATCTGTGTAAACCCTGTGGGCAGCGTGTGGTTGGCAGCCACGCTTCAATCCCCCTGGGAGCCAACATCAAGAGGGTCACCAATACCCCTGAGAGTCTTTGTGCTCCTGCTCAAGTCAATGGCATCCACTCCTGCTTTCAATAATGTGTGTAAGTGTGCAAGTGCGAGCAGTGAAAAACAAAAGAGCATTTGACAAAACAATTAATTAGGTGCATTTGCAAAATGATCTAATGGATTCTAAAGAAATAAAAAAACATGTTATGAAGAGGGAACCTTAAGTTAAATGCTGAAAAACAACAGCTGCAATCTACAGTGTGAACAAACATTCTGCTGTCTCACTCTCCATCTAGTGGTGACCTGCTGTAACTACACATTTCTGTTGAACGTGGATGTTCATTATACTCATGGAGCTTAAAATATGTAAAGATGGATGAACTCCTGACCAATTTCCACACAAAGAAGTTTAAAGCTGTCTTTCCTGATCACCAAAGTCTACAATAAACAATCCTTTGTCCCCTGGTGACAAGGGCAGCTAGGAAAATGCTTCTGATAATAGAAAGTGATCAGTATAGTGGTGAAAAAAGTGAAACACTGAAAATCTAAATATTATAAATCAAATGAAAAGAAAGAGCACTAATCAATGTATATCATTTGGTTTACAGATTTTGTGTGTGTACTGCAGTGCTGTCTCTGTTAACTTTACCTTTGCCAGGACAGAGATGTACTTCTTGAGGGAAATCAGGGCCTCTCCTTTGATGACAGAATGAGCAGCCACCTCCACACGCAGAGAGTAGTGCAGCGTTGACTCCAGGTCTGCCATGTACACCCTGGACCTGGGCAGGCCATACACACGCAAACATCACATCAACAAATAGAATGAGCAGAGAAGGACAGTCTTGAGCAGTATGTGTTGTTCGTACCTGTTGAAGGGTCTCCAGGGCTCCTCTGTGTCGTTTGTGCGAACGTCTGTGGTGACCGGTGGAGGCTTCCCTGACCGCACCACCCCTGGCAGCCTCTGGAGGGCGTAAGAGTAGAAAGTACGAGCCTCGATGTTGCTGAAGGAGAGAAGGACAGGTGAGACGGACCCTTAGGTCACTCAACATAAACTATTTGCACAAAAGCATGTGGACACCCCACATACTTATTGTCTATTTTACATGCTTTGGTTAGTTACAATTAAAGGAATCTTAATACTGCAGAATACAATGATATTTTAGGTAATAGTGTGGTAATATTGTAATAGTTTGGTGAAGGCCCTTGCCTGTTTCAACATGACAATGACCCCGTGCACAAAGAAAAGATCCATTAAGAAATGTTTTTCCAACTTTGATGCGAAAGACTTGAACCTCACCCCCATCCAACACCTTTGGGATGAATGTAAACTCCGACTGCAAGTCAGACCTTATCACCCGACATCAGTGGCCGACCAAACTAATGCTGTTCTGGCTGAATGGGGGCAAATCTCTGCATCTCTCCAAAATCTTGTATAAAGCCTTCATAGGAGAGTGGAGGCTGTTAAAGCAGCAGATTAATGGCGATCGTTTTGGAATGAGATGTTCAACAATTACACGTGGGTGCAATGGTTGGCTGTCCACACACTTTTGGCCTTATAGTGTACATGTAACCCAGTTTGTACAGCCGATGTGTCAAGGGCATGGCTCTAATCCTGCAAGGAACCTCCAACAAACGCACCGTTTCTTTATTTCAACCTTTTGTTTCAGCACTCTACCGCCATAAAAAAATGTTTTATGACCTGTATTTTTTGTGGCTATATATTTTACACACTTACGGGAACGCGTTTCAAATACTGAGCAGATGGTGCCAGAGTAGCGTGGAACTGAGAGAGAGATCGCTGATCATTAAGCTATGTGATAACCCTGCAACTGGAACCACAGCCATTAATGTGCTCTCTCTCTCGCGCTCTCTCTCTCTCGCGCTCTCTCTCCCTCTCACATCCTCCTCTCATTTGCTTTCTCCCCTTGTCCGGGACAGAGAGAGGGAGAACGAGAGAGAGAGAGAGAGAGCATCGTAAAACTGGAACAGGATGGTAATAAGGAGGATGGATACTCTGGGCCCATGCTCACTCACACCAGCCCGGGACTCAATTACACCTGCGTGTCTGGTGGGAGTGTACAGATGTGGAGGGAGAGCCATTCATCCACCCATCCCCAGGGCCGACGGGCGGGCAGGCATCAGGGTGGGCTGGGAGGGAATGCATTCACCTGGGACCAGCACACATTACACGCATGACGGATGTGAGACGCCCCCGCACGCTCTCACTCACTCACTCACACACACTCACACACACACACACACACACACACACACACACTCTGCTCTCCCAGGATCAATCAGACATTCAGTGATGATGGGAGGCCATCTGTCGCCGTGTGCGGCTGGGGCTTGTTTGGCAGGTGAAGCCAGAAAAGCAATGGCATTGTTTTCATGCAAGAAATTAAAAAACCTCCCCTCTGTACAGTGATGGAGATGAGGGGGGTTGGAAGGGGAGAGATGGAGGGTGAATAAATAAATCAGCAATAAATCATTTCCTTTTTGCATTTGTCAACTAAAAAGAGTCCTCTTTGCATGCCAAGTTATTGAAACAGCCAAACAAAGAGGCAGAAACAGCAGATGAATTTGCAGGGTGAGGAATGATCAGCGCCGCTTTATGATAGTGAATAATGGGAGCGATTTTGATGCTCTGATCCCATTAAGAGGCCAGATGTTTAAAAGTATTCTCATGAATAGGGTTCAGATAATGAGCACACGAAGGTTTTCAGCAGAAAGCAAAGGCGTCGCGTGTGAAACAATGGGAACCAAAGGGAAATAAACTTGTTGTTTGTGTATTTCACATCAAGCTAAATGGAAATAACTAAAAAGTTTGAGTTGTTATCGAGATATATACAAAAAAATAGCTCATGTTCGCCTCACATCCACCCATTTGCTTTTAAAATGTTTGTTCCTCAATATAAATGAAAACTGTGTAACATCTCTGTGGCTCACTGGTGCATCCTGCATGTCTGTCTCCATTTCAAATGTTCCTAATAAGGATGGAGAAGTATTTTTGTGTTGGTGTGGTCCTTTCTTTAGGTTAATAATAATGTTTAAAAAGTAGTCTATTATGTGGAATTTGTAAATGTTGCAATAAACAATCGAATGCCGACTGGTGTTTGCAGACCACACTGGATGGAAAAACACACGCAGAACAGTAACAACATTGTTTCTCCACTTCGTACCAGTGTACCGTCCTGTACATCACAGATAACAATCGTCAATTCTGGGCATTCTTAAGTGAAGTTCAATGCATTGTAGAATCCTGTTGGAGGTGGCACTTGTTACTGTTTAGTCATGGTTACTATTATGGTCCAACCACAACCTGACCTCCTCTATTTACATAGTAGGTTTGTCCCAAACCGCAGAGCGAACCCTTTACTACTAAAGTCCTGCTCATGCACACAGGTGTTCTCTTATTCTGGCCAATTAGACATCTGCTCAGGTGGAAGTTAGACAGCGCGCTACATAGGAATGAATGGGGAGCATATTTCACTCTGGCAGCACGGAACAGGTGCAACAAAACTGTGTGACTTTACAGTTTGTAGTGATGGGCTAGTGAGTAGGGATCTGTTTGAGAAACAACCTTAATGCTAACTACCCAATTCTTGTAAATTGTCTAAAAAAACAACAACCTGTAACTTGTGTCAACTGTAACAGCTGATGCTGGAAATCTAAACACACCACATCCTTCAGCAGGTAAAGACCTACAGGAGTGTTTGTAAAAGAGAATGTAAAAACTTTCATGAACTGTTAAAACAAATTCCTATTTTGTAATATTACCATTAGGGACACAATATACATGTATAATGAAAAAAATACAAAATCTTAAATGTTGCATATTTTTGCACTTATTTTACTATCTATATCTTTCAATATATTTTTAACTTACCTAAAAGAGGTAAAGCTGTCAAACACTGTGAGAATGATGATACTGTCATTTTAAATTGCACAGCACTGTGTTATGCAGTTGAAGTTAGAGGCAGCACAGATACTCACACTATGAGTCTGGTGAAGCTGCCTCCAGGATAGTAAAGGTAGCAGGATGGAAACTCAGTCACTCCCAGTTTTGTTACCAGACCTTCCTCAGTGCTCAGGACTCTCCGCACTGTAACGTTCTCAAACTGTAACAGGTCCAGGGTTACCTGAAGAACACAGTACACACACAGAGAGAGAGTTCAGAAAGACCACGCTGATTGACAAACATTATACCAGCTCATTTTGACAGCACATTTTCCCTTTCTGGTTCAAGTTGTAAAGTCAGCCACGGGGTGGTACATAGCTGGGGAGAAACTATATTCATTATATTCATATTTTTGTAAGTGCGCCTCTTTTGCTGCCCAAAAAAAAAATAATATTCTAGAGAGAAGGGAGAAACACACAGCTCAGGTTGATGGAAACATGAGCCGTTACCTCTCGGCCGATGTAGGATTTAGTGTCCTCGAAGATCAGAGCCAGGTGTTGAACGTTGTTGGTCTCAAAGAAGCTGTCGATCTCCACTTGGCTGGACAGAAAGGAGGAGATGAAACACATGAGACTGGAATCCCACATACAAGTTACGCTAAGCCCTGAAGAAACGCCAAACATCACCAATAAATCTTAAAGGGATCAGCTATTGATCTAGTAGAGATCAAAAGGAAGAAACAAGTGCAGTATTGTATGGACATATTTTATCTTAAAAGAAAAAAAAAAATGGACACTCAAACGATTTTATTTGAAGAAGCTATTTACTGAGGCTATTTATAGAGCACCCACACAACTGTCCTCCAGTGAGATGTCTAGTTATGTATATTATTTCCACTTGAAAATGTTCTTTTGGTTGAGAAAAGAACAGCTGCAAATGGGAATTTCTGTTGTGAAGCAAGACAGCATGATGGTTTAAATCCACATATTATTTTCCTTAATAAAAGAAGAAAATAAGAAAAAGTAGAAGAAGAACAAGGAACCCTCCTGATTCTGAAAGGAGCAATGGTGCGTTCCCTTTAAAGCTAAAAAGAGAAATAAACTTGACTTCCTGTTTCCTTTTCCTGCCCCATCTTTGTGATAAACTGTATGTATGCGGTGCCTGTGTCTGAATACATGCCTGGCAGTATGCAGGCAGAGCAGAGTGGCCTAGTAGTGATAACCTAATGAAGACATGTTCCACTGAATTTTCTGTATTTCTGACCACAAGCTTACAGACTTCAACTGAGTAAACTGAGCAATCATTGCTTTATTTCTATCGCCTGGTAGTTAGTGGTTCTGTCACTAATAAATAACAGTGCCCATAAAATGATGCAACATGTATACAAGGAAACAGCAGTTTAAAGTGTGAGATAGGCAGGTGTGGGAAAGCATATGGACTCACTTACATTTAGTCCATATGGTACATGTAACTACAGGTTTAAAAATTATGACAAAACTGGTAAACTGATAAATTGATAAATTAGTTCCCACCTTCCTACTAGACTACACAACTGCAAAAACATGACTAAAATATTATAATATACTTTATTATGATTAGCAAAATATGTATAAGTCCATGTCATCAGTAGATAAACAGAGTGACTGACAGAAAGACTGACCATTTTTGATTGTCATTTGCCACAAACACTGTGTGTTTGTTTACCTGGTGGGCTCTAGTGGGGGGCAGGCGGGGGGCCAGGGCTCTGTATGGGTTTCCAGTTTGTCTATGATCCTGTGACGGAGCCCCCGAACATCACGGGGGAAAGCTGGAGGTCAAAGGGCGTCAAGAGAACATTATACACTGCTGTTAGTTCTCACCTGAGCACGTGTACAACAAGGTAACTGCAATATTACATTAAGTGTCTAAATGGTGCACAAGGTGACCTAAGCCAAAAATAAAATATGAGACAAAAGGCTGATTATCAGTTTGATGGTAATCTGACAACACTATGATCAGTACGCATATTCTTTCTCTGACATGATGCCTGTTGAATCGGCACATTCTCCATGAAAGACAATTTATTTTTACTGTCTTGAGATGCTTCCGTGTGTGGACTAGTACCTTTAAAAGCCTGTCCTTTAGACCCAGCCTCGGAATAAGCTTGGAAGAACTGTCAAGAGAAAGAGAGAGTAGGTTCGGGTTACAAAGGAAGTAGAGAGAAAGATAACAGATCACTTGAGACGGCCCTCGCGCGACCATGAGAGAAGCAAAGCGATGTTGTGTAAAGTTTTGGGGTGGGTGGAGGGATGCAGCTTTCCCCTCTGCCCGCTTTGAGCCCTAAATCCTTCTTGGTTAAAATGAGTCGCAGATGTTAAAGCTGCATTGTGTGTTCAAACAGAAGGAGCTCTTTGTCTCATTGGCTTTCGCTGGATGACAGAGAGGAGAGACAGGACTGAGAGCGGAGTCTGAAACACACTGCTGCTGACTCATCAGATATTTAGAATACATAGAAGTTTCTAAATGACAAAAAGTTATTTTTGTTTATACAAAACAAAAATTCTGAAAACTATTGAAGAAATTTTAGTGTTTATTTATAATGACATCAGAAATATAAGAAATACCCAAATCCACTTAAGAAATGATCACTAGTTAGTTAACTAAAACACACTAATAGACTTATTTTCTATCTATCAACTAATCAGTTCATTAACTAATGATTTTAGCTCTGCAAGAAGCAGAACAAAAACAGAACAAAGATGCTCTGTCTGTTCTTTTGTTTTGAAATTACACACTTAATTCAGGTCTGTCTTTGACAGACTACATGGACTATTATTAGAGAATTATTTGAATAATTAACAGTTAAATAAAATTGCCTCAAGACTCTCTCCAATACTTTCTTGCTTTTAAAGTCTCTAAAATCTGAAACAGTAGACATGGTGGGGTGAACATGTTTATCATCTCCTAGTCACATCTGTCCCTGGTCATCAGCTTTACTGAATAAATAAGCGACTTCTCATACAGCAGCCGTCATGAAAGAAGGAAGAACACGGTATGTGGGCCTGTGTGTAAACAGTTTCTATACTGTATAATACCTTTATGGTGGGATACCCTGTGATGCTGAAGTCAGTGCAGACCTTCCTGTTGTCCTCTGCAGCACAGTCTATAGCTACCAGATCCACAGCTGGCTTCCACTCTGAAGAACAGACATCAAATAAAGAGAAAGAGAGACACAGTAAATATTTAGTGTACTATCTGCTGACACTGGATGGGGTCCTGTGTTGTCCTTGTGCCATGTGTGCCAATGTGCACTTCAGTATATCAATACAGGAGAAGTCTGTGCACCAATATTGTCAAGAAAGGAAAAATCCTGTATATTGAATAGACATCCTTATTTTCCACTATTTACATTACTATTTATTTGTGAAAGAAGGCAACAAACTCATCACATGTAGTGTCCCTGATGGGCCTACGCAGACATTTTCTGGTACAAAATAACTCAACTGTCATTTTACATGTTATCTACAGGTTTATCGTAGCTGATAGACATCCACAGGTTGACGGTTGCCATGATATCATCTGCATGTAATCCTAATTTCTCTTGAATTTCGCTGGATGACCTTCCCAACTCCAAAACAGGGCACCAAGACATGAGTTGTACACCGTTGCCTATGTGTGAGAGAGAAACACAGGACTGAAACACCCCAGGGCTGTGTCAGGCCTCCTGCCAGCATCATCAGATAGTTGACTATCATCCTAATTATATTTATTCTCATGGCTGTGTGATATTTCTTTTGGCTCAGAAAGCAAACTCAGTTGGATGGAGAGGATGTGTTGGAGAGCCACAGTGCTGAGAAGAATAAAAACACATTCTTTAGATCACATGCTCTAATTAACAGACAGAAACAACAGCTTGGTGTTGTTTCCATGCATCTGATGAAAAATACAGGGAGCAATAACCATGGCAATATTAAAGCTAGAGACAAATGAATTATAGACTATTAATCCTAAAAAAATTGACTTTTTGCTGTCTTATCGTGTAAATAAAACACGATCAGTGGTGCAAAACTGAAAATTGCTTACAAACAATGCAGAGTTAAACAGGATTAATACTCAAACTTAATTGCCATTTTAAATAGCTGCAGCTACGTGACTTACAGCAGGTCCGTACCAACCTTTAATGTCTCTCGCCAGACTTTTGTAAACCGGAGAAAAGGCGATACAGTGTCCGCACCATGAAGCATAAAACTCCACAACCATAGCAGCTGTGGAGTTGATCAAAACAGCCTCCACATTTTCCGGAGTTAACAAGATGACTTGATCAGAAGCGGAGTACAGTCCAGCCTCCGCGGCGGCAGGAAAAAGAAGACAAAAACATAACCAAACTGCAGACGTTGCTGTCTTTCTGGGATATACTTGTATTTCTCCGGTAAACCGAGACGTGGCACGGCCGCAGCGCCGCGCCATCTTCCCCGTCCGAGCTGCTGCAGCTAACCGTCGGTGTGAACGCAGCGAGTTTCCTCCTCCGAGTCACAAAACTTCTCACAACTTTTTCTCTCTCTTTTCCCGACCAACAGGCTTCATGGGTCCTCCCCCCGTTCAGCTCCTAGTCCCTAACAAAAACAGCACTCATAACAAAGTAACACACCCTCTCCACAGGCTTTCATCTCTCTCTTTAACGTGCTCTGATATGAACATGAAATGGTTGATATGAGACGATTTAAAGTGACGTGCCAGGACGAGAAGTACGGACAGATTTTTGCCCCTACACGGCTTTCATACAGGAAATAACCTGTCTATTAATATTATAAACTAAAATTATTTAACATAAAAACTATTAGTTGAGCGTAAACTTAAACGTTCATAACTGACCTTCACCATGAGTTTAACTGATAAATAATTTTAAAAAAAAAACGTTAATTCAAGGTCCACTTACAATCTTCTTCTGACGCATCTCACTCTTCTTCAGCAGATGGAGTTATCTCCATGACAACTGAGAACTCCATCCGCTGAGGAAGGCCATGAGATGAGGTTTGTATCTCAGGCAGAAGCTGGTAAGTGGCCCTTGGGTTTAGTTGTGTGTGTGTCAAAATAAAAGCTTTTAGTTTCCTCTTTACCTAAAAAATTACTAAAATCCCAGTTACTATTTTTGGCCATTTAAATTACAGGTATATTCACATACTGTAGCCTATAACTGGAGATTGTGACTTGTAGATGAAAAAGAAGCAATTGTGTTAACTGATATTTCTAACAAAATATAAGCCTGTTTTATCACACATCTTTGATGTAAACAAACCGCTAACCAGCATCAGAAAACGTTGATATCTTTAGTCCACGTCTTTGTATTAAAAGACCTGTCAATCATTAGCCAGGATTTTAGAAATACTAAAATAAAAATATTAAAAGTTAGAGGTGATGAGTCCAAATTTCCCCAGCACAACCCCATCCACCTAAGACATTTATAATTAGCCACTAAATAAAATTAGCTGTGTATTAAAATAATATAAAAAAAAATCACAAAATGATTTAACTTAATATTTTCTGCAAATTGTATCTCCACACATTATGTTCTAGTAGTTTTTTGTCCAAAAAAGTCACATTTTAACATTTTTAGACTAATAAATATCAGCCTTAAAAATCCAAACATGTGAAATATGTGTGTAATCAGAGAACGTAAACTCCCACATTCCCAGAAATGTTACAGCGGACACGACAGCGGTGTCCTCAGTGGTTTCTACAGGCCTGCAGTCAATCAGTTTCAACATCTGCCTTCGGTCACACACCCAAACATTAGTAGATTCTCTGGCCTGCTGTCAGAGCTGCAACAGCATTGTGAGGTAACTACTGCACAATCTAAACCAGAACACATTTCAAGTCAGCATTCCTTTAGAAACAACGAAAGCTTTATTTACAATTTCAAAGTTCATTTAGTTAACAAATATATACTATGCACATATTTGCAAAGTAAACAGTGTTTATTTTACAACAATCGTTCAGGTTACAGTAACAGTGGGTCAGATTGGACAGACAGTATATTTACACCCATAAAAGAATTGTACAAGTCTTCAAGTGCACTTGGCGCACACTCACAGCACATTATTATAAATATTCATAAACATTTCAAAAGATGAAGAGGGAAATCTAGTCTGACTGGGTTAATTTGATAATCACATTTTTTGTGCCAACTATTTAAATTCAGTTATTCCGATCGACTCCACCCTACACCAAACAGCTTCAAGCTTCTTGCAGGTTTATTTAACCTATCGACTACACCATAAGTCTAAGCTGTTTGGTCCACACATATAAATTAATGCATAAGACCAAGAACTGCATAGGTTACAGAGGGGAACTTAACTTCCTCCCACATACAATCAATTCAAGAGGACAATCCTAGAGGGTTTGCAATAAAGCCTGGCAGAAAGTGTTTCTAGGGTACTAATCATGTCACCAATACATTCCTACAGACCAGACATACAAGTCATACAGCATGGAGAGACTGGTGTAATGTTTTGGTCTACATTATATAATTTACAGTTTGAACATACACCTTAGCAACTCTTAAAACACGGTAGAAAAAAGTACTCAGTTTAAGGTCACTTTAGCTCCAAACAGTCAGTGAAGATTAACAAGCTGTCACACATGCCACAATGAGTTTGTACACAGTTTGTTGGATCAAAGCGCTGCTGACAGTGAGGACCAAAATAAGCCCTTGTATAGAGTCCTACGTGCTCAGCCTCATCAGCTCTATGAGTCACACTGTGCAGCCTGTGGGCTGGAGCCACTGGGTGCGCGTGTGTGTGTGTGGAGTGTCCACAATCTAATTCATCAATGAAATGACTTGACTGTGTCTATATGCACAGACGCAGGGGTGACATGGACAAAAAGGAAGTGACATTTAGAGTATGTCAGCGATTCTGTTAGCATTACAAACATTTCCTCAGGCTGAGGCACAGGAAAACGAGTAGGTTTAAAAAACGTTCTCAACTATGCTTCAATACAGAAAGATTGATAAGGCGGAAACTGAAGTATTGGCAAACCGGTTAGAAGGAAGAGCGGTCATTTAAGGATCATTTACAAAATGGTAGTATACAGCAGTTTAAAGAGACATTCAAAGAAAATAGGTCCAAAGGATGTTGAGACATCAACAAAGTTTGCTATAAATCTACAACTCAACGTAAAGAGGCACTTTAACTGAATGCTGAGAAAGACCTCTGTTGTTTAACGACATCGCCGGGCTACATTCTGTTCTGATGGCTGGTTTGAACTTGCTGATCGCTGTGAAGCCAAATGTTTCACAGCAGCAAGTGAAGAATATAACCATGCTGCTACACGACTAGATGTTTCTTATTTGGGCAAATGTTCAGCTAGCAACCTTTACGAGGGCAACTGATAAAGAAAAAGAGGCGTTTTCTCAGGAGAGTAAAAGGACTGTAAGATAAGTAAGGCTCAAATCCAGCATTTCAGTACTGTCCTATGATTCTAAAAGTATCAAGTCAGGCCTAGTGTCTTTTGTGTCCCACTTGCATACTATATACTCAGTCTGTGTTTTGAGTATGTTGCGTGTTTACACACATACACTAAATGACCAAATTAATTTAAAAAAAAATACTTAACTTGATCTTTGAACATAGCGTTTATGGACACGTTTGTCCACCACTGCTAACACACACAACTGTGAAAACATAAATAGCGGAAAACAATGTTGAATGGGGTGCAAAAGCTTCAGTTACAGCATGGAAAAGGGCATTTTGTTTGCAGTTTATATGAGATGTTTTCAAACTGTTAACATTAGTACACAGTGTATGCTTGAACATACATATATAGTACGAAAGTGGGACACTGTGATTGTGTTGACCAACTGGACAGTTGTTGTCACAATAAAAGCCTGAACAGTTTCAATTAACTATTAACACAACATTTAAATATTAAAATAGCCCCCCCCCCCTTTTCTGGTTTCAATAGAATTCTTTAAACCTCCTACATAATATATTGCCATGTTCACATTCACATTTCTGTTTGTGCTTTTTACAATTTCATTAGATGTTAAAATCTGTTCTCTATATGTTGACAAGATCATTTACAATTCAAAATGTCCTTTACTCCTCTAATCAAGCATTTTCACACAATAAATAATATAGTTATGGAGGCAAAATGTTTCATACATCTGATCTCAGTGACGTTTCAATACAGCGAAGTCTGACAATATTTGATCAGTGACTAATTTTATGTGTTTTAGCTCTCCTCCAGCACATTGGAGTTGAAATTCAATAATGCTTATAAAGTTAAAGTGATGACTTTCAGCTTTAAGGGTGTTAAAGTCCATACTGGGTGAACAGTGATGGATTTTCTTTTCTATACATAGCCCCCCAATTTAAAGACAATGCAGCAGGACAATGATGCTAAACATACAGCCAAAGCAAACAAGGAGCTTTTAGGGCCTCAATCCAATTGAGCATTTGTTGTAGTTGCTGAAGACCAGAATGCAGGCAAGTGAAGATTGCTGCAATGTCTGCGGGTCATAGACTTCAGCCAGTTTTTTAATTTAAGGCAGGCTACAATGGGGGGGCTGAAACTGATCACCATCGAAAGCTAAAAGTTTTACCTCACAGTCACTGTTTAACTTCAATGTACCGGATTGTAAAGCAAACACAATGTGTCACTATCAAATCACTTATGGACTACACTGTATATTCTTTGTCTGCTACTCTATACTCTACAATTTCTGAATCCATATATATATATATAGATATAGATATATATATATATACACACACTTTAAGATTCAATACAAAATATAACAACCTACTTTTGTTCCAGGTGGATTTTATATTACAGTCTCATATGGAACAATCAACTTAGCAGCATCAATGGACTTTAAATGCAAACAAATGGCACAGTGCATCCTATAAAACATCTACTCATTCTGCAACTGGCATTTACAAAAGGACCAGTCCAGGAGGTGAGAACAGACCAGATGGTGTAAAAATTTGAAAAGGCTGGATTGCTCAGGAGGCATTTTGTGTGTAGAACAAATTATATAACCACTACAGTTAGCTGAAGCTAATTCAGCAAATTAATGTCATAGAAATAAGTAGGAGTTGTTTAGCTGAGAGGTAATGCTGGAAGGCATCTGAGGGTTGCTGTTGGCACATCAGCTGGTGGAAGACTGAGTGGCGGTAGGTTGGCTGGAGTTCACTGCGGTGAAGAAAGACTGGGATTGAGCTAGAGGTTGTAGTTTAAAATCTAAGCAGGAAAGCTGTCAGGAGAGGGTGTCTCTTTTGGCCCTCTTGTCATAGATTAGCGTCAGCACGTTTGCAGTGTCCTTCAGCAAAGCATCAAAGATGCTGTCTGCCAGTTGCATCTTGACAAACAGCTCGTCCTCGTCATAGTTGACCCACTGGGCCTCCTCCTCATGGAGTTCCTGAACCTGAGAAACAAACAGGGTCAACTACTAGAGCACAGTGACTAACATAAGTTGCTCATATTGCAGTGAGTGGAAATGACTGAAATTACATTTTCAGGGCTGGGTAACTTTTCTAGAAATCAGTTTCTGTGTCCTCCTGTGATCTGACATCAAGTTAATTTTTCTGCAAAATTTTGCTCAGAGAAATCAAATAGAATAGATCTGCACAACTCACTGTTGTGTGTGTGTGTGTGTGTGTGTGTGTGTGTGTGTGTGGATCTATATGGGGCTAGTTGGAGGGAACTATACGGCTAAGAGGTATTTTTGCCAAATAAAGTTCTACTTCATAAAAACTGATAAAACATTAAAGGCTGTAACCATAAATTTAAATGTAACCTTGATACTTCAAAATATGAACATTTGATCAAACTGATGTTGCCATCTAGAGGAAATAAACAAATAGGTTCTGATATTAACCGAAAGAAAAAAAACAACAACAAATCAGGTCACACAGGACTTTCAAATTTAAACAGGGAAGTACAAATGCAATATGTTTGTATTTCATTTGTAAAAAGTATATGAGCAATATATGACAGTGGTCTTGAACGTGGGTTACAAACACCTACTATATATTAGACGTTCTGTCCTGGTGACAGAAAAATGTAATCCCTGTTATGAAACTGCATCACTTCAAAATAATTTATTAAAAAAAAACATTTGATTTTGGGACCTACCAGTATGTGATCGACTCTGTCCCGCTTCTTTCTGCCAAATTTGAGCATCTTCTGCCAGTCAGTCTTCTGGTTCTGATCTTTTGTCAGACCGTACATTTTCAGTACTTCTGCTGTGATGAATTCCTGGTACACAATGTAAAAAAAAAACCAACATAACATATCATCGTGTGTGCCAAAGGCATTACACTGCATTTGAATTTCTGTGACTGTAAAGAACTTTATAAATGCACTCCATAAAATTTGCTGATAACAAAAGTGAATTAACAAAGCCACATTGTGAAGCTTGTTTCTACTTCTAGTCACTTTGTAAAAGAAGAAACAAACCAGTGAAGGTCTAACTATATTCTAAAAGCCTAGTTGCCTTTAAGATTTGGCAATTATATTTTTAAAATATAGTAGGACTAAGTAAGTAGTAAGGGTGTTTGTCTTATGTAGGTACTTTTCAGACACATCATAACTGTAGCATCTCTTCTCTATTGGTGGTGATTGTCCTGTAGTACTGTACCTGGATTTTTGTAATATCTCCTGATGTCTTTACTCTATGGAAGAAAGAGGACTTCACCCGACGTGGTTTGACCCACTGAGGCTGATCAGCGTTGGGGTCCTCAGCATAGATCTCCTGAAGCATCTCCCATGTCAGGTCATACACAGCCTAGGGAATGACAGAGTGATCAAATATGAGCACTTAAACATGCAATATTAAATCAAACTGAGCTTAAAGCTGCACTACATAGGTCTCTCTGGCTGAGTAACCCCATGTTAGGTGAACGTAAATGAGTGAGACAACATGTGAAAATGTCAGCAATATTTACTGCTCAACAGCTCCAGTATTTGCATTCAAAGCAAAGCATCTGACCAATTGAGGCAATGTCTGGAGCAAGAGTCTGAAGTCTAAGGCAACTGAAATAGCTGTGTAGTCCTGAAAACGTTAAGATGCTAATCCAAGAGGAATCTGCTGAATAATGGGAACTTGCCTGGCATTTAACCTCAGTGAAGTGACTCAGAGTAAGTGCTGTCTTCAAGACTACACTCCAAGTCCAGCTGCTGTAGGCTTAGTATTACCGAAGCAGGACAGGCGTGTGCTGATTGTCACCAGCATGATTGGTAGGGGGATGGAAAAGAAGTCAAGAATGCTTGTCTTCCTTGTATTGTGGTTTTACAATAAACATGCATTACATTTTTCAATGGGCTGTTTGTATGGCTGTCTGTGTTATATAGACTTCTTTTTTGATGTTTTGAAAGTTCTCCTTTTCACCTTTCTGTAGCTGCAGATGCAGAGGGCCTCCTGGTCCTGGCTGCTGGCCTCTTTACCCAGATACTCTTGTGAAGGTTTGGGGTGTGGCAGTTGTGCAAGGGTCAGTGCTCCCTCCTTCCCCAGACCATAGCTCTCCCAGATCTCCTGAGTGGCAGCATGGACCATCTTCTCTACCTCTGTGGCTGAGTGGGGGACCACCATGGCAGGCTGCTCAGGTAGTTTGGGGGGCAGGGGGAGAGGTAGCTCAGGTCTAGGTGGAGTCTTTACCTGCGGTTCCCCACCTGGTGATGAGACCAGCCCCCCCAGGGCTGCTCCAGCTGATGAGCCAGACCTCCCCAGCCTCACCTCTTCCTCTTCTTCTATCTGTTTCTGTTTGAGTCTCTGCTGTTCTCTACGGGAGCTGAGGCCAAAGTCCTCATCAAACCAGTCCTGATCGTCACCTAGCTCATCTAGCAGTTCACGGCTCAGTTCTAGCTCTGCTAGTCGCTTGGCTAGCTCCTCTTGACCGCTGGCCCCCAACACTGGACTCTCCTGTTGTGAAAGAAATACAGGAAAGTGAATTTCATGCTTGATTCCAGTTTTAGATTAGAACCTTTCATAAATATGAATATCTAACCGTACCATGACAGAACAAATCCTGCTGTAAATTATGTTTTTACACTTTTGATCTAGTAAAGAGATTTCTTACTGATGTTTCAGACACAAAAGGTTTTCAGCAAAGACCACCATATTCAAACAAGTCTGTCAATATAAAGTTGGACTTTGGCTGAACACATACCAAAAACAAGGTTTCTCCAGGTCAAATCAACAAGTACTGTTTGTCAGTAACTTGATAATGTCTTTGCTGGTGTTTCACCATAATGAAAATTCCACAGTTCAATCATGTACAGCACTATCACATTTGACATTGCAAAACAGAATAAAAAATAAACACTCACCGGTCGGTTACACAGCTCTGGAGAAGACAGCTCCTCTTGTTCTGCAGGTAGGAAGAAGGGTAGACCATCTTTTTGTTCCACTGAAGAGAACCATTCTTCTTCTTCAACATTTTCACCAAACAGGTCTCCATTCATCTGGTTGGCAGCTTCTATCTTCTGCTCTTTAGCCTTTTTAATCTCAGAAAACTGTTTCACGGTGTCTTTCACAAAGTTGTTGAGGAGCTTGTCAGCAAATGTGTCCAGTAAGTCTGTGTCCTTCTGTTCTCCCTTATCATTCCTGATATCTGTGGAAAGATCTGCAGGAGTAAACTGATGTTGTGAGTCTACGTCTTCTCTCTCAACAAGGGTAGGAATCTCCTTCTGACTCTGCTTCTCCAGGCCAATCTTGTCCATGTCAGAGATGAGGAGGGTGGTTGGTGCATCTTCAAAAACCAGCATTATGTCCCTAGTGCTGCCATTAGAAATGGGATACTTGGATTCTTTGTAATGCTGTGAATTGAGGTGGGATTCGGTCTTGAGTGGGGCCTGGTTCTTCTGAACAAACTCATCTGTAACAGTTTTGTCTCCAGACCCACAGACCTCAAGAGATGTTTGTTCACTTTTACTCTTCTGATTTCCTTGTTTTAGGGATTTGTCATTATCAATTTTACGTTTATCCCCACCTTTGTCTGACAGATCATCAAAGAATGAGTCCTCATCCTCTGTGGTGTCTGTGTAGATCTCAAACTTGTCTGGCAGGTGTGTGATCTTGTCTGGAGGAGCAAAGATACCGTGGCTCTCATCACACTCAAAGTATACCACCTCATCATAAGTGCCGTTGTTGCTCCCCTCAGACTTATCTAGCTCCACACCAGCCCAGAAGCCATTAGCAAAGCTGGTTGGACCTTTGAATCTCAGAGTGCCAGGCTGAACACCACCAACAAGAACCCGATCTCCAATGTTAAAACTTGGCATTTCATCTATAACAGGAGAGAGAGGGGTCTGCAAAGGCGAGATGGGCAGTGAGTGGTTGGAATTAACAATGTCCTCGCCTTGTTTGGAGTCTTCTGTTTGGTCATGAAGATCTAGCAGTCTTCCAGATTGGTAGCTAGCTCCACTAATCCCTGAATGGTGACTCAGTTCTTCAGCTATTTCCTCCTCTACCTCCTCATCCTGGCTGTCATCTGGTGTGGCTCTGCTAGGGGAGTCCTTTCTCGAGCCCTTGATCTCAGTAGGAGAAACTGGGATTTGAGAGGCAGGCATGTAACTATGGTGCTCCTCCCTGGGTGAAAAATCCACTGATGACTCAAAGTCATCATGATAGCCATCTGCCATGGAAGAAGACGCCTCGACATCCTTTATGGTTGTCTCCTTCTTTGAAGAGAAGGCAACCGAGTCAGGGAAGCAGGAATGGTCACTGGATGAGGAGTAGCTTGGATGTGGTGAGGTTTTGAGGTCTATTACAGCTGAATGTGACTTACTAGAGGCGATAATATTTGATTTTACAGCTTCAGATATTTCCCTTGTCTTTGTTTGTTTATCTTGTTCTAGGGTAACAGATGGAGAATATCGATGTTCCTCACTCATGGAAGAGGAAACATGTTTGGATGTAGACAGCTTCTCCTGGGACTCAGGTCTGTCTTCCTTTTCTAGTTTGAGAAGACGTTCAGAATGCTGATCCTCAAACTTGGAGCTTACTTGCACCTCCAGCTCTTCCTGAATGTCAGATCTTTGATGAGACACAATGTTCTCATCCCCAGACTCAATCATCTGCACCTGGGCTTCCTTAGAGGAAGGTTTTAAAAGACCCTCTGTGGACAGGTGGCTCCTCGGTCCTGAGGTCAGACACTCTGGGCTGCCATATACTGGGGTTGGAGTGACTGTTGGTGGGTCTTCATCAGACAATTCTTCAGGCACTGAAGTTGATCTACTATGATCAGGTTGAGGAAGAGCATCTGCCATAATAGAAAAGGGTCACATTATTATTGGAACATCTATGTCAAAACACATTTTTAAATAAATACTGTATGTAATGTATATATTAGTTATGATGAGTATATCACTCACTGTGATCTAATGAAGCATCAATTTGTGTCCTTTCAGAGTCAGAGATTTTGCTGGTTTCAGACCTGAGAAAGAGGCATTTGTTTTTAATTGAACACCAATCTTTTGTAATCCATATTACAGTTAAGACATGTTGGCACACAGTGTCATGTTTACAGCTGTTTTTGGTACCTGTGAGTGGGTGGTTTAATACTGGACTGCTCTGCAATTGAGGTGGAATCTTTGATCTGGGACTTTGTATCAGGTGTTGAGTCTGGCTCCTTGTTCAGTTCTGCCTTAGTTTTCTCGATGAAGTTGTCATAGCTCTGAAAGGAAAACGGGAGAAGATATGAAGTTAAGAAATCTGCTTATACAGTACATGATAAATGCACAAACACACACTTACCTCCAGTTGCTTCAGTAGGCTGGCCTCCTGTGCCTTCAGGCGCTCCTTGTGCCTCTTCTTCTGCTCTTTCTTCAGCTGGTAGGCCATAAACTTTCGTTTTCTAAGTTCTTCCTTCAGGGCCTTGATACGGCTCTCTATGTCACTCTGGTCTGAAATGGGTTCTGAAGGCAAATTCAGAAGATAAATCACAGAATGTGAAAACAGTGCCAGATCTCTGATTAGCAATGGGTAATCCAACATTGTGCCCACTCACACTCAAATCTTTGGAGATTAGTGTACATTTTCTTTACCAAGAATGTATTAAGTTCATTTTTGTACATGTTGCTTTGGCTTGTATGCAATGAACAGTATTACAAGGATTAGTGGCCTGAAAATGAATAAAAACACATTCAGCTACAATACTAGCCCAGCAAAAAAAGTCTATGCTTGTACGATAACTAAGTGCAATGCAAAGTGTTCTCTCCTCCTATCACACAGCTAAGCAGGTTAGGTATCAGGGAAGTGCTTGCATAATGTATTCCTGGCAGCATCACATTATGCCTGACTACACAGCGCCAGCAATATAGCTGCATTATGTCCAGCCTCTCTGCTTTGCCCCTTCTCTGAGAACTATCAGGAACTATTATACACTCCAAAAATGTTACATATTCAGTGCATGTGTGTTGAGTCATTGGGTAACTCACCAGTCTGCGTGGCCATGAGGGAGTCAGTTGGCTGAGTGCGGGCCTGGTTGGCGGTCTGGGAGGAGGAGCGAAGCTGCATCTTGGTTTTGCTGCTGCCATCTGAAGGAGAGGCAGCAGGGCTGTGGCTGCCTTTGAATGGAGACTGGAGAGACTAAACAGGAGGAGGAGGGGAAGAGAAAGGAATATTACTTCAGGATATAACAATGGACTGATAGAGGTATGCCTAGATTAACATTTTACATGTACAGTAAACCAACAAATGTGTTACTCCCTTACATGTCCCTCACACAATATACAGTAAAGCTTTGTGTATTTTCAATAGCTCAAGAAAAGACTACAAATAACTAAACAGAATTTTGTGAGGTCAGTTTTGGAGTAGCTATATTGACGCTCAAAATTAACTCCATCAAAAAGATGGGACTAAACACTGAATTACAACAAGGAAAGAAAACCACATTTATGCGTACTTGTCTGCTAGGTGACTGGGAAGCTGAAGTGAACTCCTGGGTGTAATTTGCAGGGCTGCTCTGGACAGAGGCCAAAGGTGTTTCAGGGATCGATGCAGGTTGTACTGAAGATGGGCTTCCTGGTTGCTGGGACTCCAGTCCCTCTGTGTGCATACTGGACTCAGGTGTTGCTGAGGAACAGTCACCCTCACTCACATACTCTGAAAACATGTAAAACAGATAAACTTTAGATTAATTTTGACCTTAGTCACAAACCGTAAGATATGTCCTATATTTCACTTTGCTTCCATATTGGTTTTGACTTTAAACCTGGCAAAAACCAGTTAGGATCCTGTTGCTTCACCTTTCTCACTGTCGGTTCTGGGCTCTGAGCTTTGATGGTGACTGGGGCTAGGGCTAATATCAGAGATCTCCTTTTTCTGACTCTCTGCCATGTCCCGAGGTGTTTGTCTGTCCCATACAGCCAGGGCCTCCTTTTCCATCCTACGGACCTCTGCCTCCTCCTGGTCCAGCCGCTGTTTCCACTGCAGCAGCTCCTCGGCATGGTGACGTCTCTGCATCAGCTGCTGCTCCCGCTTTGTCAGGAACCTGGGGAAGGGGGTGGTGAGAATGAAGGGAAAAAAGAATGGAGGTGAGAGGAAAGAGTGGAGGAAGAGATTGAAGATGATGGTGAGAAGAAAGGTGAGGGATACGGTAAAGTGGCAGGGATGGAGAGAAGAGAAATAGGACAAAGACATTTAGAATAAGGAATGTTAAACATTACGTTGCAGAAGCAAGCAGACCCATACCCCCTGGACATCCAGTTATCACTGCAAACTCACCTCAAACCTCCTGTCCAACACTCAGAAAAGCAAACACACCCAATACATGCTTTACTTATTTCTTTCTCTGGAATAATCATCCAAATAAAGAAGTGTACAAGCACCCATCAAATAAACAAGCATAAAGTGACATGTCACTCAGGAGGAAAATAACAGTGAAGATGACAGATTCATGCGTCAGACTGAAACCCAGTGGATGAACTTAGATTGTGTGCAGTCACACACACCTCAAACATATGTAGCAGTTACAGGAGATAGAAAAGAACCTATGCATTTACATCTGTATGAGTGTCTCTTTAGTATCACCTCTTAAACTTACTGTACTCCCCTGACCAATGAGGATAATGAGACTTAATACAAGAGTGCTGTTGCAAAGTCAACAGAATTTGTAATTCTAAAATCTTACACTGGGTCTCTAATACATACATGCATACATATTTCTGCAGATGCATATCAAAATAAAGTGCAGTCAGGTATAGCTGTTGTGTAATGTGGTCTCCCACAGCTATGTATGCTATTACAGTAAAGTATTATTTAGCCTTGATCTAATTTAGAGGCCTTTCTCTTGACCTAATGTAAACTGATGACAGGCCAGATACTGAAGCACCCGACTGGGTTTTTTTTTTAGTGCCTTCCCAAACTCTATTATAGCCAATAGCCATCTGTACTTATTATCCCATCCTATGCAACAGTTACCTAATAAAGAGGAATAGTTAAGATTTACTGGGCTCATTAAAGAGATAGACCACTCTATCCAAGTATTTTACTTCCATGTCATAGTGTGGTTTAATCTCAAAGCATTTTGTATCAATGACTGGGCTGGAGCTGAGCAGCCAGCAGCCACAACATGAAGGACATTGAAGAGAGATGCACTGCATCATTCATTCAAGAGGCAAGAGACAAAGAGGGGAAGAGTCACAAATTAAGCACCACAGAAATCAGTGAAATCCCAGCGTTGAGGCTGAGATTCCCATTCTACAAGGAAGGCTCCTATTAAAATAAACATAACCTTTAACCTTCACAAAAAATCTCACCTCTAATATTCACAATGTAACCACTTTGTTTTTTTTGTTTAAAATTGCACTACAACCAGTGTGCTTTAATCACACACTAAAGGCAATAAAGCACCTGACTGACTAACACAAATACTGAAAACTGGCAGAAAAATTTGATTATATTCCAAGTGAAGTTGTCAAAAGGTTATCTTATTTCAGCGAGGCAGCTTTCCTTGGGCACTCTTCAAGCTTTCACTCAAACTCCTCCCCCCACAAATTCCATCCTGGAAATACAAAACCCCTCAAAACAAATCAACACATCCAATCACTCATCATTGACTGTCCCACCCCTACAAGGTCCCAGTGCCAGTGGATGAACACAAGCATGTTCCATGGGGTGGGGTGGGGTGAGGCAGGGCAGGGCTAGGTGGAGGTGCTGGGGAAGAGGTAGAGAGCACTGTACAGTACCTGACCAACTGGTTGTAGATAAAGAGCTGGAATTTAGGGTGGAGGTTGGGAAGACATACACTGAGGGAGGCCCAGTGATGGGCCGTGAACACAGAGAAGAAGTAGTGGACAGGAGAACAGTGTCTACAACACACAAGCACGCAACACACAAAGTCAAAAGAGTCATACAAACAAACACACACACAGTAAGAGCGGGAAAAAACATTGAAAACACAAGAAATGTAGAGAGAAAAGACAAGTACAGAGAAAGGGAGAGAGAAGAGTGATATGAGCAAATGTGGTTTTATTGTGGTCTGTCAGGTTTCTGTTAGAAAATGATTACTTTCAAATGACTTTGTTTTGGGAGAACATGAACATTTAAACTAGCATGTGAGCAATGAGGGTTGGGGGTTGGTTGCGGGTATGATGACTGCCAAACCTGCTAAGGGAGGCGGTTAACTGATAGATTTATCAGTGACCCTGTTTCTTAAACAAATGGTATGGTGCGAGGTAACAGTTACAGCCTTAGATGAAGTGAAACAACTTTGTTAGTGTGTTATGTCAAGCTGCATATACAGTGCATCCGGAAAGTATTCACAGCGC
>LKNJ01002470.1:0-61421 GCA_002120245.1 Maccullochella peelii
GTAATCTTGCTGTAGGTGCAGCTGGTCTGTCAGGAGCTGCCACTGCAGCTGTGGCCGGAGCTGGAGCAGCAGCTGGAGGAGCAGTGGCAGGGCTGGTTGCACTCCTCGTCTAAAAAAAAAATCAAGAAAAAACAAGATGAATTTTTTTTTTCTGCCTCTTAATTTGTAATCCTTGCACGTTGCATTGCAATATTTTGTCACTTTTGCCAAATGGAGGAAATTGTGAACTGAAGTTATATCAGTAAATAAATCAATAAATCTTCAAAACGTTTGAAAAATACTGGTTCAGTGTGTCGTCTGTAAATATGTCCATTCCTCATAATGTCCACCTCAAAGGACGGAGTGAGTAAATGGATGAAAGCGTCCTCTGGTGTCTCTCTCTCGCTGTTGTAAAAGTGGTTTGAAGGAGCAGTCAGCACTAAACTGCTTTAGCAACTTAGTAACTTCAGAAATGTTCGTGAGAATTTAATTCTCTTCTTGTTGTCAGACATCTTTAGGTCACAGCTTTTCTCAGTGTCTTCAGCACATGTAACAGAAACACTGTCAAGTGCAATAACCACATTATAGAGGAAACAACTAGCACACATCTCATCTTCTTACTACTGTACTCATTGCACTAAAGCATATTTGATGGTAAACCTGCTTTGCCTTTGGTGCTCATGTACTGACTCCTCTAAAACAAATATTTTCTTTGAACAATTAACTTGTCCGTAACTGTTAGCAAAGATGTTATGGATTTTCTCTTTATCTATGTGCTAATTAGCTAATAGGAGCATGCTAGATAGTAAACATATCTGCTCAGCACTAGCATGTTGATAAATGAACTCCATGGTAGTGTTTGAAATGAATTTCTGCATTAAAATGATAACAGCTACTACAGTAACAACAACAGAGTAATTGTTTTAGAATTGGACAGTATAATAAGATAGAAGTCTTTCGAGAGCACAGAAGCATCATCTTCAGATTCAGTTAAATGGTGTCAAAACAAAGATTCATCAGCACTAATGAACATCCTGAAAATGACACCAGGCTGCATCTGCCACATTTATAAAACAACATTTTGGCTGATTGGAACAGGACAAGATTAACAAGGATTCTCTCTCGACTATTTTTAGACTTTTCATGTCCTCATAACTTCTTAGCTTATAGCGTCATTGCTGATGCTTTAAGCTGACTGTGTGGCATAGCTCACACATAAAAACATTTTATTAAGGTTATCAGATTTATCACAGTACAGAAAACATGTCATTTGTAGTCGTCCTCATCAGGTAAAGAGTAAATTCGTTGCAAATCCATGCTGTACATCTTTAGTGGGTTCCAGTTTGGTTACAAATGGCTGAGAGCAGCCATCCCACTGTTCCTCCAGTGGAGAACCATGACACCAGACCACCTGCAGTGAGATTACATTACATTTGAGGATTCCCAACAGACCATCAGCTCCATGTTACACTTGTGTCCATAAGTAAAGCTTTTATTCCCCAGTCCAAAATTACTTCAGAATATCTGCAGGGGATTCACAGTTACTCTCCATCCTTCTCTATTTTGGAGCAAACCCTCCTCGCCAACTGAAATTTGAAGACACTGCCCAATGTTTCCCCCACAAAATATTATTAGGAGCACATTTAAACAGGGATGTCCACTGAGAGCATCCACTTTCTTTGGCATTTAGACAAACATTAAACCTGGTGGATCATTATATTGAGCCTCACTGTTACCTTTGACCTCAACACTTTAGTATCCAGCTCAGGCTGCTGCTCCCTACTGTAAAAACATGCCAATTTGTTTTTTTAAACACACCTTTTCCAAATAGTTGTACTGGCTGGCTGGAGACAGACGGTCATAAGGATAAAAAGTAAATAATATATCCAGTTTACCAAGGGACTGCAAGAGTGCCACCAGTCCTCCTGCTGCAACCCCTCCTCCATTAGCCACTGCAAAATAAGCCATCATTTTGGCAGCAACGGAGCCCGCTACTATTCCACCTGAGGTGAAACCTAGGGTGGCGATTATAGTAGGAGTCAGCACCACAGTCGCAGCACCTCCTGGGAAAGAACATAGCAGAAGAAACTGTCTGAGAGTAGCCTACAACTAGGGCATTTTGATATTTAAAGGTTTACATGTTTAAAATGTGTATTTTACCTGCACCTATAACGACAAGCTTACCTGTTAATGAAACACAAGACAAAAACATGTTATTGCCCTGAACAGATAGATTTGCTGATTAATATGAAGGAACAGTTTTGTCAAAGAAAAATGTATACTCACAAGCTTCTTCCATGTCCATTTTGCGAGTGTCTGCCTTTTGTGTCTGAGGTGAGACTGAACGCAAAGGAAAGTGTTTGCAAAAAGTCGAAACACAAAACAAGGTCAATCATGAGAGAATGCTGGAAAGCTTCACGAAACATCAAAGACAATTTGGCAACCAGACACCACAAAACCTGAGCTATATATACACACACACAGATGGCCTAATGACTAACAGGTGAGTGATTGAACACAGGTGAATGAATCAACAATGGCGGGAAAACAAAGACAGGAAGTAAGGCAACATACAATGAGCAAAACCAGTCTTTCAAAATAAATCCAGAAAAACAACAACAAGGAGCAGACAAGTATGACAGACTGCGCGTGCGCACAGCGAAATTATTTTTATTGTTTATTACATTATCAATTTCCAGACGAAAGCAAGAAAATACACTGTGTCTCCCCCTGCTGCGAAGAGGAAGAATCATTTTGGCCACCATCAGCTTTTTAATTTTCTCAGGATAAAGGCTGGAGTTCACTCGCTGGTCTCTCTGTAAAGTAAACCTACGTTTCCTGCATTAGTAGCTCTTGCTTTTTATTCTAATTCTTGTCTGAGAATAAGAGTTGAATCTCTTTTCACCTCTGCAACCCGATGAATAATAATCAGTTTGCTTTTTAGAGGAGAAAAAGAGAGGAAAGAGTGTTTTTCATCATCTTTACTTTAATCTTGAAACAGAAAAACTTGATTGCATAACAGTCCACGGTGCTCATTTGGTGCAGTTACCCAGATTCCCCATCTGAGCAGGTTTGTTATTCAATACCAACTTCACACTCATACACAGAACAGTAGAGCAACAGTAACACTAACAACACACCTAAATGCTCAAATAAGGCAGAAAGGCAGCAACAAGGGGGACACACAATGGATGTGAATAAATGCTAAATATGTTAAAACTCATCTTTATTGTCTTAAACAAGAAGACATATTAAATGAACATAAAGTAAAATGTTCCCATTTTACCAATATACTAAATCTGCAATCTTAAAATACATTCATGCGCATTGTACAACATACACATACCAACACCATGCAAGACTGACCAAAACAAATCCGACAATAGTGAGAAAAAGGCACCAGTTTTAAAAACATTCAAACACACAAACACAAACAAGCAGTGAAGTGATAAAATTATATAAATCCAAATGGAGATTCTGCATAAAGATCGCATGTCTTCAGTGCAGCTGTGTAGCTTCGAATCAAGTTAGCACATTCAGACTCCCTCTTTATCAAAAATAGTCTTAAGTCACTTCATGTTTCAGAAGCAACCTGGCATCTAAATAAATATTGTTTGGAATTTGTAGATTTTGTTATTTCTAGTATTTGGTTCTGTTTGATTTTAAATGCACTTTATTTTGAAAGGCTTTTTGTCTTTGAAAGGGTTATGCAATGGTTACTGATGTGAGTAAAAATATATAAATACAGAAAATAATACAGGGGGTTGCCAGTATGTGAGATAAACTTCCTGCTGCAAATGGAATTTTTAAACACAAACAGCACTGAGTACCACTTTCTAATAAGGCGATCTTTATAAAGGGTTTATAAGTTGTAACTAATGGCTTTATTAATGGTTAAAAAATCATTATCTAATGCTTTAGAGAACAGTTATAAGGCATTAATTAGAACAAATTTAGGGTTACTAGGTCGTGAATAATGCCTTTGGTGTTTATCCACTCTATTTAATAATAATGCAGTTGTAAATGTTGGTAAACCATTAATAAGTGGTTAATAAATGGATTTTGGGCTAGATCCTCTGCAGCCCTTTTCCACAAGGTACACGGTCATATGGTTCATTCAGTGAACGACATTTTTCACAACCTGGCAACCCAAACATTGTTCTAATTAATGACTTATAACTAATCTATAAAGCTTCAGTAAATGATTTATTAACTATTAACAAAGCCATTAGTTACCACTTATAAACTGTGTTTAAGGGGTTCCTCATTAGAAAGTTGCACCTCTTTATGAACTGATAATTTAACAACCAATGGATAACATAACCCTCTGATTTGAAATGTCATTAACTGTTAATAAAATAAATTATTTTATTAATGTTTTTATGACATAGCATTGTTATTTAATCACATTATTTTATAATATGCAAGTCATATTGCATGAACTGGGTTTTATTACATTTTTAAACCCATTTTTATAGTTTTAAATACAGTTATAACATCCTCAGCTGCTGAAAGCCAAAATGAAATGTCCCTTGAGTCCCCTGAGCCTCTGCACAGTGATGTCCAAGCTACTTGGGTGCTGAAGAAGTCTCTTTGCCCTTAATTCCTTTCTTGGTAACTCTCTGAGCTATCCCATAGGGCACGTGGCATGCTACTGTCCCCATTTCCGCTGCCCCCTCCACATGAAACATCTGGTCATCAAAGAAAATGTGCGGCCTGATCTTCTCAAGCATGGGGCCCTTGGGTGCCCCTGCCAGAAAGAGAGCCTCATCGATCTCCAGACCCCATGAGCGCAGAGTTTTTAGGGCTCTGGTACCAGAACTGGCTGCACTGCGAGCTGTCACCAAGTAGGTCCGGATGGGGCAGTCCATGCGCTGGCCTTTGCCATAAAACTTTTTCTGCAGCTTTCCTAAAGCCTCCAGGAAACCTTTCAATGGTCCCTGCATTAAGAAGAACGAATACGGTAAGCCCACAGTGTCCATTTGGTAGTTTCTACATTCATATGTGGCTCAGTACACATTCAGATCTACGTAATTGTTATAATCTGGGCCAAAAGCCAAAGTTCATAACAAACTGAGCTCTTTATGCAGAGTTTACCAGCTGCTTTATTATAACTTGGGTCTTTCATAGTATTGGCCGTCGTTCTTATTGGTACAATAACATTGTAGTTACCAAGTTAGTTCTTGAGATGTGGAAATGCGGTGACATCACAAAAAAGAAGTCAGACGGGGCAAGAAATAAGCGGTCAGACAGGTTTAAAACAGATTTATTTGGAAGAGAAAAGGCAAATGGTAATATTATGAACCAAGATAACAGACCAAATTCCTTGTTCGTCTTTGACCTCCTGTACTTAATGTAGCTGAACACGTGCACACTGTTTTCCCGCTCAGTTAGGGATTGTTGCAGACTTTTTAGGTGTGTTCACTTTCAGTTTTACCTCCAATTGAAGTTCTTTTCATAATCTGGCCTGTCTGATCGTCTGAACACTTTATTTCTTGCTCTGTCAGATTTTTTTGTGGAAATGTCACCATGTTTAATGATTTTAAAAATTACTTTTATCAGTACAATTTTATCATAAGTGATAGAAAAGATGGTCAAATGTACAACAATAACTATATATAAGGTATAATAATAATAATAATATACATAAATAATGTAGTAAACCAGAACTATCATAGTGAGATTGAATGTACTGAATGCACTACAGTTCCAATAGCTGTGATAATTGTCACTATGTGTATACTGTACATGGTCCAGAGGCTTGTTCTCGTGTGCCTTCTCGTGCTCAAAGAACTTGTCCAGTCCGTGAGCCTTGTAAATGCGCTCAGACTCATCAGAGAAGAGGACGGCGTCACCGTCAAAGGCAACACGCAGCTGAGTCTCCGACACTTCCGTCATCTTCTCTGGGGTGAACATGGTGGCTGCTGCTATACCTGAATGTATTGTTGAAAATCAGGTATGCATCAATACATCTTACATAGCATGTAGCAGAGACACTAACTCCTTAGTCTAGTGTTCTAGCTTCTCAGTAATATGTAGCTTCTCTCTGTTTGCACTGACCTTCCTCCAGAGCTTCTCGAACCTTGACTGGATCAGCAGACAGGTACAGGTTAGTGTGGTAGGCCTTCAAGTAGCCTATGGGACTGTTTCCCCCTGTCATACAGAAGCGCTCGATGAACAACTCTGCAGAGAGGAAGAATCAAGACATGCAAGAGTCAACTGATCACAATGTTGTGAATGAATCTCACAAAAAGATCCTTCTGATGATGTTTATATGAGTCACTGATGACTTATTGTTTCATTTCACATGATGTACATCTCTCAGTTGCCTTGCCTGTGCATTTCTGTATGCATGGCGAGGGAAGTTAAATACTGATAAAGTTAAATGTTGTTGTCACAATTTTGATGACTAAAATGAAAGAAATGTAATGTTTCTGCCATTCCAGCAAAGGACAACAAAGAAAGATGAATCAGGAGCGATCAGAGGCATAACAACCTATTTTTACATTGCCGGTGCTGTGTGGTATCAGGAGGCAGAGCAGAGAAAATGAAGAGAAACCCGGAGTGAGATGAAAGGAAAGAGCCTGAGATTTTGTCTTGGGTGGTGCAGATTTTTCCGCTTGGCTTCACTACATCAGTGTGGGACAGCCAAACCCCTGCAAGGAACCAGGACCACAGATCAGACCAGCTCCCAACTCTTATCGCTTGAGGTCATATTGTGGTGTGTGGACCATGAGAAAGATCCCACCATAACCACTGTCAGTCCCTGTTCATCCTCAGGGATAGAGAGCAACCCCTTAAACTGAGTGGGAGTCCATCGACACTCAGGGCTCCAAAAAGGAAATAAACAAAATAGCTTCAGTTGAACTGTGAAGCACGACGAAACAAGAGATTCTTAGATTACTGGCCAGTTCCTTTACTTTTCTCTTTCTTTGCGTCTCTGTCTTTCTCTTCCTCTTGCTGAGTTAACAGAGGATTCTATGACGTCTCGAGTAGACTTCATGTCAGACTTGTGTGAGTTGGGGAGGGACACTGGGTCATGAAGTCACTCAGAGTGTGGGAATAGAGAGGACCAGCTGTGCGGAGCATCTAGAGAATCTACAGGGACGACGGCACATTGCTAGAGTCCAGCTCACCATCAGTGTGTGTCAGTACACAGACCTGTGGTGGGTCACCCAATGAAAACCCAAGATTATTACTAAGAGGTTATAATGGTAGATGATGCTGAAATGGACCTACAGTACAATAACTACAAACAGCCCAAGTATGCAGATTATACATTAATTTGTGCTGTTGCATCTACACATACAGGATGCTTACATCTAGTTCAGTTTACAGTCTTGTGATTGATCTCAAAAGCAATGAAAAGGACAGATTTGAAGCTAAATCAACAGTTAATTGACCCTCCAGAATGAAAAAAAAACCTGACTGAACAGTGTTAACAATCAATGGCAGAAGTGATGGATTGAAACCAGCCACTCAGCAGGTCAGAAAATGAACTGTATCAGCAAATAGTAGCTCCATTCGTGTAAACGATAAGGCTGACGACATTTTATATTTTTCTTATTGTCAACATTGACTTCAGCTTCATATTTACTGTTAAGATATTTTTCTGAAACTACTTCCTTATGTCTGTCGTTTGGGGATGCTCTGTGAAAAACACATAGCTGTCAAAATGTCAACTTTTCATGAGCTACGTAAAACAACCCTGTTTTCAGTTTTGTGACAATGCATTTTATAACTATGAGTTTTTAAATGGTTTATTTAGCTTGAGAAGTACAAGAATTCTCTCAACCCATAAAGCAACACAGATCCTTTAGTTTATCTGAGAAATTCAAAATCACCAACTTGGTGACACGTAGTTTTCACTAGACACATTTTAGTAGGTGTTAATAAATGGATTTTGCAGATGCTCTTTGGCCATTTTCCAGAAGGTTAATGGTCAAACTGTCCGTATGAATTAAAGCCACATGTGTAGGGTTTAAAAATATCCAGCTTTGGCACCCCCAAGTGGTACTATCAGAAAACACACTGTGGCAGCTAATGGGAGAAAAGCAACACTGGACTATACCAAATTTCACCAGGATTTTCAGATTTTTCTACAAACAAAACCAACTAATTTGAATGATAAGCCACATAAAAATTCTACACATTGTGGCTCTAAAGAGCACGCTAAAAGGATGGAGCGAGTGATGCTGGAAGAGGATATACACCAGACAAAAGGAGTTTTTATCATTAATGTGTTTTAGTAACTCACGGTGATGATTGATGGTATTGATGAGTCTGAGGCCGACATACGCGTGGTTGTTGGTCATAAGCACAACATCAAAAAGCTCCTCGCTCTCGGGGTAAAGCTCCCTCAGTCGAGTGTTGACAGCCTCCAGAGCCTGGGAACACGACCAATCACAGATCTGAGTTATGCAAAAAGACAGTACTATATCACTGCAGTGGGGATGGGAACGTGTGTGAGCGTTTGAGTGGGTTGATCTTTTATGCTCATTACTCATTCACCGGCTCCAGAGGCACGACCTAACACATAACACTGACACCAAGGAATCACTCTGCAGTGGGGCTGATATACTGTGTATGTGTGTGTCTCTCCACCTCTTTCTCTTCAGAGTTTCTGACCTTGACAAAGGAGAAGGCAGGCCCGGGGCTGAAAGGCTGCATTTCATGCTCCACCTGGTATTTGATGTACTCTTCCATGCCTTGTTGCTCGTAGATCTGCTGCTCCTTCTCCATGTTAAAGAGGACTCGTGACGACACAGCAATGGTGATGGCATTCTCCGGCTTGGGCTGGAGGATAAGAGTTTACAAACCTTTCATTTACGTCCAGCTTTGGTTGGTTCATCACAAGCACAATTGCTTTATTTGAATGAGAGGAGCTGATGTACACCCAATCAGGTTCAGAGCTGTAGTCTGTCTGTAGAGAGACAGTATATTAGTCATATTCTGAGCAGTAGCATAAGAATATTGGGAAAGTGTTTGCGGATTTGCTGACTCTGAAGGCTCCCTTTAGAAAGGCATAATTTAATAAAGGCTTCCCTGACATACAACTGTGGGTAAACCGAGTGAGCTGATGTGAGAGAATAGAAGTGACAGTGTGATATGAAATACTTTCCTCTGCAAGACTGTGATAGTGCAGGCCCACATACCAGACTGCCTGACACCTGTTAACTCTTTGGAGGCTGGGACAACAACACGAAATATAAGCACACTGTGTATATAATAGTTTTTGAACAGTTTGATCATATTTTGACTGATAATCCTAACATATTTTGAGATTTTTCTTGTTTTGTCACTCATTTTTAATTGGTCATGAGTGGGCTGAACTTGAAATAGATATTACTGTCATTTCAGTCAGATTTAAACATAAGATGAATCTATGAATCTATAAAAACTGTGAGATATTTCAATGTGAAACCTGAGGAGAAAATATACACCGGATGAAAAATTACTTCCACTACTTAAAGAGCATTAAACAAAGCGTTCACGCCATATTTTTCCCAAACTTACAACTGAGACGACTCCCCGCATCCTGCAAGTTGAAGTTGTTGTTTTTGTATTTAGGTGCATCCTCTCCAAGTAAGAAATCCAAATGAGCGGCTAGCCTTTACAGAGAATCGTGCACCTGATCTGAAACAAGAGCCCCCTATGCTTCGCTCAGTTTCCCAGTGGCACAATAAAGCCTCGCTGAGCGTCTGTATCCTGTTTCACCCAACTACATCTCCACGTAACTTTCTTTTCAGTAAGGCTTCAAATGCAGCACTTGCTAGTGAAACCTGGTATTGACCCTCCTGCTGTTTTCATCATCCAGGGCTAGACTTTGATAAAGTTGACAGGCCAGTGTGTCTTCTCTCATCTGTCATTCATCATGTGACATCGATCTTGGCCACTGTGAAATAAGCAGCATCATGTGGTGAGCACAAGTGTGACTAGGCAGGCTTTAACTTGCAAGTAAAGGCAACATAATTCAGCTCCAAAGTGGTGACATCAAGATTAAATTTGACTTCATAATTCACTTGTAATATGTGTAATGTGCCACCTCTTTGCTGTCAACAACTCCAATACTTTACATGGAAACTCATAGGGACTGTACCTGTGAATGTATGCTGCATAAAGAAGGCTGTAGGGATACTCACCGGTTTAGGTTTCCTGGTGGGGGTGGAGGGATTTATACCGGTCCTAGCATCTTCGCAGGGGGCTCGGTTGCTGCTGCCATTCCTGGTCAAGTCCTGTCCACTGGTGGTCAGAGTTTGACCGTTGTTTAGACTCATCTTACCTCTTCGGCTCACCACTCTCCTGTCTCTCTCAGGTTCACACTGAGTCCCAGTGTGCCCCCTGATAGCTCCCTTTTCTAGTCTCTCTCTCTCTCTCTCTCTCTCTCTCTCTCTTTGGCAGGAGTTCCCCAAAAAGTCCTTACTCACTCTCGCACATTCACAATTTGAATTCAGTCCTGGCGCACTCAGGAGATGAGATCAATCTGACCGTAGCTGCAGAGACACTTAGCTAAATGCTCTTTAAAAGGCAGAGTGGAGTGAGATGTTGCAGAATAAAAGAGCGATGGAGAGAGATTCAGAAAAATACAGAATTCAAGCTCTTTTCTCTAGCATCATATGTATTATATTCCTCGTTCTGCTCTCCTGTGCTTGTCTTTTTCAGTGTGTTTCTCTCTCGCACACACACACTACTGTCTTCAAGCCATTTTGCATCCTCCCCTGTTTAACCCTTTCAGTGTCTAATTCCCGGGAGTAGCAGCAGACCATGTGATTTAACAGGCCGGTTTGTCAAAACGCAGCTGTGTTATGATGCTTGCGTAATGCGTTCATTCTTCAGTTCTGCTAATAGAGAGGTGAAGTTTAATATCTTTCAGCATAGAAGCAAAGCTATTTTCTCATACAATGCATCAACAGATCATATAAAGTGAAGATGGGTATTATTATTTTTGTTTTAGATGTTATTATTACAAAAGCAGTTTAGGGCCATGTGCTCTGAACTCCCAATCGTACTTAATCATTTCATATTCCTGCTCAGCAGTGTGAGAAATGGAGTCCAGCCTGCATCGTTTGCTTCCCCCTGCGCATCTAATGATAATGTCTTCCTGCCTCTTCCCATGTAAACCCCTGCAGGATCTTTCCATGGATTGAATTATGGAGCAGCAGTCCCAGTTGCCAGGCAACGGCCAGGGAGTCAGACTCCCACATCCAGGATCTGACTGGCTGTGGGGACACCAGACTGCATATATAGCCCTCCAAATATGGCATCAATCAGAAACAGACTGGTGATGCAGGGAACATAAAAGTATAGGTTTCGCTTTGAAGAGCATAACCGCATTCTAAATAATATTAGCTGTGCTTTAATTACAACAAACAGGCAATTTACCAACTACAGATGTTTTCTGGGAAGAAGATACTGAGCAGACATCCATGCAGGGACTCAAGGAACAAAAGGATATTAGAGACACAGCCTGACGGGCACAAAGTGGACACAACTGCATCCATTACAGCCATCATCTTTATATACCTTCCAGCATGACAAAGGTAGCAAATATTGACTGTTGACATCAAGGCTATCTATATAGAAACACATTTAAACATCATTAGTGACCAACAGCAATTTTAAAAAGATGTTAAATCTTTTTTTTTCAGTGTAAATTTATTGTATTGCTTCCTATACTTTCCATGCATTAACAGCAGTGGTCCACAATGGTCTACAATATCTATCCAATAATTCTAGAGGCAGCTAACATGAAACCAATAGTGCAAAGTTGCAATTGTGCCCATGTTACCGGCAGGATGATGCATCTGGCCGTGGCACAACACTCTGCGTCTGGTCTCTGGAGAGCCTGGAGGAAAGAGCTTTTATCGATTGACTGAGGACAGCTGAAGGACTGCGTGTCTTTTATTGTCTGAAACTTGAGCTACTGTAGATGCATACTATCTATTTTCTCTCTTAAGTACATATAGTATATAGTATTTAGATATGTTAGACATAATAAGAAATTAGACTTGCATACTCATTAGTGTGTGCCAACAATTTTGTATGTATAAAAATGAGCATAGAACAAATCGGAGACCGTGTTTAATTTAATCCTGATTAACACTTTGCTGTTGAGTTACAGTTGCTTCGTTATTTTGAGTCTCTCAGTAGGGCGGTGGTATTGAAAGCTGAATCAGTCATTTCTTGTATTTCATGCTCACAGCCACTAGAGCGTAGTAGAGGATAGGTCAGCCTCTCAACCTCCTCGTGTGGTCCTGAATACTTTACTGCTTCATTCATTCATCGGGGCGCTGTAGACAAAGAGGACGTGAAAGAGAAACTCTGTGAGTGTGAGAGAGGAAGTTGGGGTTTTTGTATCTTGAAACCCTTTAACTTTGGCATAGTAGCTGTATGGCTATAATATTCTACAGACTTTCAGTGTCTGTGGTAATTAGCCTAATATGTATTGTATCCATAACCTATGGTTTTAGTAGAATAAACCCAATATTTTCAAAGTTTATTATAGAAAGACTAGCATTCTATTTCATTAAAGAAAGGTTGGTAAAATGTGACAATATAAAGTGTCACATAATGTAGAAATACTACATTTCATGTCTAAAAAGAGCCTCTATAACAGCAAAAAACTCACATTAATGACATAATTTTAATCTGTTTCATGAGGGAAGTAAAAGCTTCACATTCTGCTATTTCTGTGGAACATCAATGATACATTCACCCTTTATGTGGCAAAGCCCTTAGCCCACACTTGCCTCCGCCTTTGTGTGTCTACTTGCTAGTTCTGAGGGGGTTAACAGGACATGGAGACAGTTGGGCCGCACCCACTGAGCTGATTTGAATAACGCCGGCATTTGGCGCGAGGCTCAGAGGAGCCAGCCTTTCTTCATACCGGCTGTGACACACCACTCCCCTCTTCTCCCCTCCCCGAGCACCCTGGGGTGGCTGGAAATGCAATAGAGAGAAACGGACACAGAAATAGAGAGACAAAGAGGGAGACGGGGACTGCACTAGCTTTTGCACACCTACTCTGTACCTGCAGTCACTGGGTTGCCGTGGATACGAAACGTACCTTGGAAAAAGGACAGAGAGAAAGAAAACAGGAAGAAAAAGCAGCATGCCCCCCTCGCTGTTTTGGCGCAAGACGGATGGAGAGATAATGCTCTCTCAGTGGTAGACTGTGGGTGGAGACAAAAGCAGGCATGAGTGGAGTGGGCCAGAACAAAGAGGGTAACAGCCTGGACTACCCCCTACCTCTTATCAGGCTCCACCCCCTACTCCCCCCTCCTCCCAAAAAAAAATACACAGCCTGAAGGCTTCAGGCCAGGCAGATGACTATTATAACCTTAATCAGTCCTTCAAAGCAACCACTCAGGCATGTTTGCCACCACCAGATTCTTTGTTACTGGGGTTCTTCTCAGTTTGGCTTGAACCCTTCCTCATTTTCCATACAAAAAACCCACAGCCACACACACATGCTGTTATCACACACAAGTCGAGGCCGTCTTCCTTTTTTCTCGCTGAGATAAGAGCTGGCGATCATCCGCTGCCAAGGTAAAGGACCAATATGAAGGTCATTTGCTGAACAGGCATCACAGACCATTACCATCATCCACGCCGCACTCAAGTGACATTATTGGATTTGTTGTTGTTGGCTTTCTAGATTCACCCCCACCCTCCTAAATGTGTAGTGCAATTAAGTGGGTGGCAGCTGACTAAGCACCAGCATCTTTTCGTCATCGATCAGAGAGCAAAAAGAGCAGAGCAGCAGTTCCTCTCACTTCCTGCCTCCAATGGGTTCAACACAAAAACAGGAAGTCTGTGCTGCCTGTGTGTTTTCTAGACCTAACAGAGCCTCTCTCTCTCTCAATGCTTCACACACACACAGGCCTATAGTGGGGAAGAGGAAAGCAAGGCACTGATTATTACATAAGCTCCACAGTGGTGGTCACTCAGGCCCTGACGACAACAGCAGTCACATTCAGACGCAGGCTGAAAAGAAGGAATTGTAACCATGCAGGATGAACAGAGGCCTCTATACACTATACATTCACCATCTGATAAGAGACAATCTGATAACACACAGTACATGGGAGTGTATGTGTGTGTGTGTGTGTGTGTGTGTGTGGATTTGCATTTTAGCATTTAAATGTATATTGATGCAAATACACTCTCCATATACACTCTCACACTGCAGTAATTGGTCAATAAATTGGCTTTTGATGTGTGTGTGTGTGGGGGGGGGTTGCTGATTACTGAAGGCCTGACTGAGGAGGAGACAAAGAGCACAAGCACTAAAGTAGAGACCTAGAGGGGGGGTATAGACGTGGTGGTGGTGGGGCAACTATGAGGTCTACAGGGGGTTAAAGGGGACAGGGGGAGGGGTAAAGCCCCTCTCTGAGTAGCTGGGGGGAGAGGGACAGAAGGAGGTGGGGGGTTGGGCACTCAATGGGGCTAAATTCAAAAGATGCAGCAAGTGTCCCAACTTCAACTGAAGCAACCTTACACCACAGAGCCAAACAATGGAACATCTGCTGGCTGACAAAGCCGGCAGTTCGCTGTGAGAGCAGCAGTGGCTCTGATTTAAACTATTACTCTGTAGATGAAACCCCCCCAGCAGCAATAGGTTTCAACATATTTTATAGGTACTTGGCATCAGCTCACTTCCTTTTGCACCTCTGATTAGATTACTTCTTCTTATTTTGAAAGCATAAAATATGCTTTTTTTTTAATGTGCTTTTAAATGTAGGGGAAGTTGGTTCTATTCGAAAGCAGTTTGGGAACATGCGAAATAGTGCATTTACTAGTATCCCAGTTTTGGAGTATCCAGGTTATGTGGAAGAGAAAACTTTATATCCTGATTTCAGAACCCAGGACAGGCCCTTAACCCAGTTTTGAGAAACTTAAATATGCTAGCTGAGGTACTCCAATAGTAACCGAGATACTGTGGCATATAAACATCTTATCCAGATTTCTACACGCTGTCTGCCATGTGTGCAGAGGCCTCTTCAACCTGCGTTGCAGAGAAGTTAGACAGTAAAACAAAAAATATGACCATAAACAAAGCAATGATGATCTACATGCTGAAATGAAAGTGGCGCCGGTAATGTTAAACCTGCATTCATTTTAAATTTGATAAACATGTTAGTTACCTTTTTTTTATTTACACATCGAGCAGACATGGAGTAACACTATGATTATTATTTTGGGGTTGTGTTTGTGTCCACCTGAAGAATGTAAGTTCAATATTCACTCTCCTTTGAGCTCAGTTTTTGGTCTCCACCAACTCCTGAGGGAGATATCTGGCTCTTTAGCTGCTAGATGCTCCACTGTGCTCATCAGCTAGTAGCTAACTTTGTCTGACTGCTGTTTGGTGCTGGGCATATAGCGTGCAATGGGTTTTATAGAGGTTTGTTGCTCAAAACAGCTGCCCACTATGTCTGGAAACAACGCTGGTGAGAGTGGTGAGAGTGGTGAGAGTGAACCAAAACAATGAGCTGAAAGATGCTGAAACACTCAGAGATGGGTGATCATTATCTGTGGGTTCAACACTGAAAACAGCCCCTTTCACATTATGTGTAGTCATTTGATCAGTTGTTAAAATATAAAAATATAGTTTAGAGCAGCTTTAAACTGCATTTTTCCACTTGTCACTCTTGTTTTTTTTTTATTACTGGTGATACGATGAAGAAACCAACCTCAACAGAGAGATGGAATGAGTTCAGAAGCCCAAGGGCGTTCCTGCTCACCTGCCAGGGTTACTCAGTCAGCATAGAAATGACAAACAATGGCTGGATGTTAAGGAGTCAAAGACATGTCTGCACAGAGCCAGACAATCAGAAACTGGACAATGAATATGTATACAGGCATATCAATAACCAGGTTTCACATCATATCCCAAATATGACAAAAAACAGAACACAACTCAACACCAAGATACTAGTGTGCATGTATACATACTCATCGGGAGCATACTGCCAGCTTTAGTGACTCACCCTCTCTCACCTCTTCAGTGTATGTGTGTGTGTTGGGAGGGGCAGTGGTGAAGGGGTTGCCTGGGTGAGGGTAGCACAGCAGTTGTCACTGTTGAGGCCCTTTCCCCCCCTGTCTCCTCCTGACCATGGTTACATCACTGCAGCTAATGCTTCTTCTTACATCTCCAGTTGCCAAAGACCCTATAAAAACAGATTACTCATGTTTGTTTCTATACAATCTTAACACACAATTTATGTGCCTTTTTTCTAGTCCCCCACCCTAATTGCCTGCTTTATTAACATCATCTCACGTACAGTGTTGGCCATGCATGTGTTTGTTTACCCATTAATTGTGCATCCTCAGATTGTGTCATAAGCCCAGGTCAGAGAGTTTAGTGCAAGCCACTGACAGCTCACGCAGTCTGATGATTTGAAGACCTTTTGATGGGTTCATTATAATCAGAGCGGTGGTGTGTCTGGGCCCAGATGGCAGTGTTTACACTAACGGGATTAGGATTAGCTCCAGATTAGACAGGCGAGTTGAAAGGCCCGCTCCGCCGACACAACATGGCCACGTGGCCCCACGCTAACCCTCACGAATTTGTCTCAGATGCTAACCCACAACAGACAAGATAGCCGTCAGCTGAGTAGGGTAAGGAAGGTGCTTGGGGAAAGAGGCAAAAACAAAATCCACCACAACAAACACTTTTATGCTGCACAGGAACTCCTCACACCTCATGTGTTTATTTGCTTTGAAGGCGGACCAATTTGTCAGACTGGCTGAGGTTTAAAGCAAAACACTGGTCTGACACCAGTCAGCTGGGGCCAGATGTATCCAGAGAGAGAGGGGAACATATACAGCCTGTTCCAACTGAATCATCACTGTTATGTAACACTGGCATTAGGGTGGGGAGGGTGAGCAACAGAGAGAGAGAAATTGAGCTCAGAAGACTGACCTAGATCAGCAAATGGTGGAGATAAGTACCTGAGGGGAGGGCAGGAGCCAGCAGACTGTTTCTGAGGGGGGACTGCCAGGGAAGAAGGGGTGTGGAGAGAAAGATAGGGAAAGAAGAGGACAGTAGGGAAGACGGAGAGAAACAGGAAAACGGGGGGTAAAAGAATGGGATTTCTTGCATGGCAGTGAATTCATGTGGTTTTACAGTGGCAGGCTCACAGCCTCATTAGGATCAGACGGACAGTAGCCGCCGCAGCCTCGGCTGAGTTCCAGTGACACAACCAGGCTGGAATGTGGGTCAGTAGGCAGAGAGATGGAGAACTGCGACCAGGGAAAGTTTTCAGCAAGCACTGGTATGTGTGTGTGTGTGTGTGTGTGTCCTCACAAGCAGATGTGTGTATCTGCGTCTCTTCCCGCTTGTGTTTTCTCCATCTTCCTTGACCGTCAGCCACTTAAAAAAAATAAAAATAAAAGGAAGGGTGAGTGTTGAGTAAGAAAGGGATGACAGTGAGTCCACTTCTCCTCTTTCCAGCTGACCACGATTTCCTCCGAGCATGTAACCGCCCCGAGATCTCTCAGCTCAGCCTGAACCGAGCCTCCTAATTGGACATTATTCAATTCCACTAGAGCTCATTCTCACACAGGAGATCACAAGGTTATCCTAAGATAAGCCTATTTCTCTTCCACCTATTTTGTATGTCCTATATTCACCCACATGTAGGTCAGAGATAAGCAGCCACTTCAGCCATGCTCTTAGAATCACAAACCAGTGCAGTGTGTTTATGGTCCATTTCCTCCTCTGCCCCACTGTGTAAACATGCAATGTATACACGCCATACAAACCAGGCCAGTCAGAATTCTCACCGGTTAACATGGTGGAAATATTGCTCAATGTGCCTGTGTGTCTGTGTGTGTGTGTGTTTTTCTTTTCTCTCTTAAAGTGCAGAGCTAAGAGATTCATCACAGCAACAGCTAGGGGATCTTAACAGTTGCGAAAGTTTATCCTCCCACTTTCCAGGAACACAGACGCACTTCATATGTTGCTCAATTAAAAGCTCGCCAAGGTAAGTCACCATTATTGTACTCAATTTTCAAGCTGCACTCGTTTGACCTCGGTGGTTTATAAACAAGAAATGCCAGAGCGACGAGTTTAACTGGTAGTGTTTCTTGTCAGGGAGACTTGCCGAAGATAAGGCATCTCATCTGTTTTTGTGTTTTTCTGCCAACGTTTACAGGTCGAGCCATTGTTCTGAGGTGATGTAGTTGTGTGTCAAAGGTAACACATCCAAATAAACACACTGAATACACTCACTCTTTGTCTGTATTAACAGGGTGAAATGTGTTGCTTCCCACACAGCTATGTGATTAGGGAGCCTATATACATCAACGTGGAATTCCATCCAGTGAACTTTCCTCTTTTGTCTCACCCAGTTACACACCTCTGATCTGCTCTGTTAAACACAATTTGCATCATTCATGAAATTAGCCTATTAATCGTGCAAACCAACTATTCAGTCAAAGGATTTCCCAGGCAGAAACGTGGCTAATGCTCCATGCTTTCTTGCATCTAGTTAAGAGTGTTACAATAAAGAAATGTATATGCTCAAAAAGAAAAGGACAGATGAATGAGATTGCTTTTTACATAACTGTGTGTGAGGAGGATGTATAATAAATCAGAGAGATGCTGCTCTCCACCCAGCCATCAGTTCTCCACAGTCCCACCCTGATCGCATACATCACACACTTCTGTCTGACCACCAGTAAAACTGTCACATGCTGTCTTCTACCTTGGGAATATGTAGACCTCTGTGACACAGCCATGAACGGATCTCCTCTTACACACACCAGTTAATTAGTAAAAAGGACAGCAACGGGTTGCAGCTGTTTGGGCCTAATGGGCTTATTTTATTGCGGAAAAATAAATGCAGCCCGCAGATGTGAGAGAATAAAACACACATGCTCTAAAAGGAGACAGCCACGGTATGAACATGTGTGTGAAAGTGATCACACGTGCACTTGAGAAGTAGCTCAGCGTGGGTGTTGCATGAACTTGGGAGCAGAAAATCTGGTCTGGCAAGTTAACCGTCAGAGCAGAGCAGAGCATCCCACAGGAAAAAGAGATCCTCTTACCTCATTATTTCCTTCAGGAAAAACCCTGTGTTTTTTTTTAAACAAAGGAGCGCAATAACCACTGAGTGTGTACTGTCAACACCAGCACACATGCAGCTGCTGTTGAGAACCTCATATCAATTTAGGTGTTTTTTAACTTGAGACAAGTCTACCACAATTCATCACTAGGTGCCCTCAAATGTATGTCTGGCAATTTTGAAACCAAGCCTGGTTATTTTAGTTTCTGAAAAAGTGACAATGTGGAGATGATGATGATCTTTCACACACCAGCAATATTCTCGTTTGCAGCCCCAGAAACACACTGTGGACTAAACACTTAGTAGAATAGCTGCAATGTCCTGAAATGAACCAGCAACGGTGCTAACAATACATCTTAAGGAGAAAGTCTTTGAACCTTGACAACATTATTAAGTTAATTATTGATTTCCTTGTCATGTGCTGCATCACTTCAGATGAATTTTGTGGTCAGAAGGTAACAGGAAACGTATCAGATAGGTTGCTCCTATCTGGTCCAAGACATGATATCTGATTTTGCTTTCACTTCCTGATGTAGTATAAAGTACAAACAGTACAAACAGCACAGCAGCTGCATGATGTCAGTCTAAGGTGTCATTGCTGTTTACTGCGACTAGACTTCATTACAAGTTCTCTTGTATTACCTGATATGTTGGTTGACTTGTCCTGAGTTTACCAAGGAAATATGAGGACTACAAAGCACTGAGTTCTGCCTGAAATATTACAGAGTTCTTGTAGCAAAAAATGTAACAAAGTCAATATTGTTGCAGAGTTTTTATCTATCCATCTATTGTGTGTAGATGGGGTTATTTAACTGCCTCAACTGAGCCTCCTGAGACCAAATGCTGATTTTGTAAAGGAAATATTCAACTGTGCCAGAAAACAGTGCCTTCAGGGCTGAAAATGGGGCCCAGAGAGTGAACACAGGCAGGTGAAACACCAACCAATCTGAGCCATAACAAAGGCCAGTGAGGTGTGAGACGGTTGGAGTTCAGGGTGTGCCTGGCTCGTCTGTCAGGCTGTACTTGAACTAAATGGTTGCTTTGAGTTTATTAAACAAATGACTGGCTCTCAAACCTCAGTCATCCAGGCTTGCAGAGACTCGTCTGTGAGGTCATCGATAGGGAAGCAGCATCACACAGGAATCAGTTTCTTATATAAGGAATTAAATATGCAAGAAGTTACTACATGTTTGGCATTTAGCGCAGTTTTATACTGAATGAATTCCACAAAGGGAGCAGACAGGGGCTTGTTACCCTGCTCAAATTCTCAAACTCATTTTTCCAATTCAGGATCAAAATGTTGCCTTTTTTTTTGTCCAATAATTTTTTGGTAACTTTAACCCAGTGTGGGCAGAATAAATGGAGTAAACCCTGCACCCCCCCTAAATATATTTCTGCCAGCAAAGTAAAGGTATCCACAGTATATGTCAGTGTAAGGATCTTACCCACCACAGGGTTTTAAATCCTACAGGGACTCTGAACTCAAACAGAAAAACCTGCAGTCTGTTTTTCTCAGGTAGCCTGAGAGTTCCAGGTTACTGTCTCACATTGATCCCACGCATCTGCCGATAAACACAACTCTACATCGATCAAAAATGAAAGAAAAACAAAGATAACTCAATGAAATGTATCTGTACTAGAGCCCTTTGCTCTACTCTTAGTGCAGAAGTTGCTCTCTGGGGGACAGCAGCTGCATGTAAGGAGTCTGACTGGCATGCGTCACCCACCAATTACATAGAGACAAGCAATAAAGTATACAGCAAAGGGTAGTAAAAAAAGGCATATCACATAACAAATACAAGCCTTAAGAAGGGGACAAGAGGGTAGTGTCATCCAATAATGTATAAATCATTGAGATTTTTTACAGCACCTAACATTAAGCAGTGCTACTCTCCAACTGCATACCTGTGTGAATAGCTGCACTGGATCCAAGCAGCAGTTCACACAACCCCTGTCTCCAAACCCCTTGGGACTGTTCTAAAGATACCGACTATACGTGAGCGTGTGTGTGTAACCTAGTTCAGAGCACATCAGGTGCCCAGTGTGCAGCAGCCACTGCAGAGGGGAGGATCCATAACAGTATCACACACACACACACACACACACACACACACACACTCTTCAAGGGCAAGTCTCAAGGACAAGCTCCGTCTAACCTTCCCTAGACCAGCATCTGGTGCACAAGACGCGCTCGTTTATACGACAGATACCGCAAAAGTGACACAAAGGAGGGCAATCAAGCAGTTGGCTCAGTTTTACGATCCGCCCTCATTAACAGCCGATGTGTTTCTGGAGAGGCACCACCACAGCAGCGTGTGGTGGATCTCACCCACACTTTGGACGTGAGGCATGATAAATCTGTGTCATGCGTTACATCCACCTCAAACATTTACATCAAGGGTTTCACTTTGGTCAGGGTTTCTTTAGGTTGCCATGGAAACTAATAGAAGCTGTGATTGTAATTTTGAGGTGACAGCAAAACAGATTTGATGGCTAGGTCTATATAGATAGAGATATTTGATATACATTTTATAGAGGAATACAGCAACTTGTGCCTTAGCAGTAAATGGCATTGTGTAATATTTGAATAATAAAAAAAACAGACTTCAGGTTTGTATGCAAACATGATATAAAAATTTAATGTTGCCATCGACATTAGCATGCTTTATCAATCAATAAAAATCAGGAGAAGCATTAAAATCACAAAGTGACGTGTGAATTTAAAGTACAGTAGTGCTTCTTATTCATTTTTTTGCCCATTTTTCCTATGTTCTTAACAAAATAGAGGTTCCGCGATGCCTGGTGGCACGTCATAAAGACGAGCAAACCACTCTTGATTTTGTCTCCTTCAGCAGGAGCGATAAGCTATTATTTACAGAACAATTTGTACAATCAACAATCAAACCAGGAACTAACTCATTCACTCATATGTACACAGAAAGGCATTCACACGTCACGCCATTGTAAGTGTGCAATGATGAAATGAAGACATCTCAACCAACTTTCACACTGGTAAACTTTTAACAAAGTTCTGACAATGATTTCCCATCACAGCATAGCAGGAATTATCTTACTCATAGCTATAAAATCAATTCCATCACCCCCTGTTCATATGTAAAACATTGTGCAAAGAAAAAATAAAAACACAGCACACTATCTGCTCCTCCCCATATCAGGTTCATTGGTAACAGAAGCCCACAGAAATATGAATACATTCCAAACTAAATTCACAGCTATTTACACGAGGCATGTTGTTATATAAAAACTGTCTTTCAAAAAAAAGTGACAGGTAACTTGAGAGTAAGAGTTCCTGACTGCAAATGAGGCAGTTTATTTCAAAAGAACACTTTGTTTGCCTCTCAAGAGCGCTTCAGTTCAGATAATCTGCGGAGGAGCTGCTGCTGTCGGCCTTTGAGGCGTTTCTTCTCCTGGAGCTGCCGTTTCTCCTTAGTGTGCAGCTCCACGAGGTACTCTGTCGCGTGGGTCAGGATGGCCACCTTCGGGGTCTTGGCTGACTCCAGACCGGGGATCTGGTCCCGTAGGGCGAGGAAACGGGACCGGAGATCGTTCCTCCTCTTCCTCTCAAGGAAGTTGTGGTTCCGCCTGCGGTCAGTGTCCTCTGTGTCCGAGTTTTGGGGGGACTCGGAGGGGGAGGCAGGCTGGGAGGCACGAGCCGAACAGCCCGGCTGCTGACTGGATGCTGTGCAGGAACGCTTGCTTTGAGGCTCTTCCTCATACTCCTCCTCATCATCATCTTCTTCTTCCTCCTCCTCATCAGCTTCTGGCTCGCTGTCTGGGGAGCGGGCGGCGTAGTTGTGCTGCTGCCGGTGGACAGACATGTGGAAGCGTTTGGGGCAGGGGTCGGCCCGGACCGTAATGGTCACTGGTTTTCTGACATTCACCAGCCGCACCCGGTTCTGCTTACTCTCCACAGTGACCACATCGATTTCCTCGTCATCTGTGATCACACAGGAAAACAACTCATCAATACACATAGAAAGGGGTTTTACAAGCGCAACACAATGTTTCGATGCCATCCTTCACAAAACACTTCACAAGCCTCACACTCCTGCAGAAGAAAGAGCAGATTCAAGCCGAATCAAAATTTAACTAAACGGACTATAAGGAAGTGCATTCCACAGCCAAGCATGCAAATAACTACCCCTCCGTCTGAGGAGGGCAGAGCAGGAGCTGAGGTGTTAACAGCAATGTCAAAGCTTGCAGGAATTCAAGGCTTTTGTCATTGAACACTGAACATTCAACTATTTAAATGTGGCAATCTGCTGGCAGGGGGCATTCCCCAATTTGGGAAATGTGAAAGAGTTACTCTCACGGTCTGTCGCTGTGTGTGTGTAGCCTAGTAGTAGTAATAAATCATCAGGACTCGTCACCCCGCCCCTCTGCCGCACTCTGATTGTAATGCAAAGCCAGTGGCAGATATTGAATGGGGGGAAATTCAAGTAAAAGTGACGGGGGCGCGGTTTTTAAAAGATTGCATGCGTATCATGAGCAGGAATATGGCGCATTGTCAAACTGAGGGTAAAAATCCAGCTTTAAAAAGGTGACAGACTGTGTTGTACTTGATAACCCCTCTGCACCACAGACCACAGTTATACAACAGCAGCCCAGCTTTCCAAATTACGCATTGTTAGAGGGCAATATAATCCTGGGGCTGGGGCAGTGTGGGGCAATTTAGAGCATGACTGCTTCCTTACCAGAGGAATCAGAGCGAGACTCGGAGCCAGACGACGCCGGCTTCCTGCAGCTGCTCGCCGGGATGGTGAGAACAGCCGCGGGGTCGACGCAGTCTGTCACCGATGCGGCGAGCAGGCCACCGGGAGAGACGCACTGCGCTTTGCTCGGTCTCACGGCGATCTGGGCCACCGGAGAGACACCGGTCTGCGCCGCAGCTGACACTCGCCCGTTGACCTTCTCCAGCTGCTTACTGGCAGAGAAACTACTCCACATGCAGTCCTGGATGATGATGGAGCTGAGGTTGCCGAACAGCTCCTCCGTGTCGGGGATGAACTGACCCTCGCACTCCTCGTCCTGACCCAGGACTTTGGACAGCCAGCTGAGTTTGTCTCCCGGCGAGAGTTGCACAGCCCCACCGCTCAGAGTCCGGGCGGGAGACATGGGAGGGGTGGGCAGCAGCTCGAACTTTTTCCATATGTCCTCGCTCGGTGCGGTCGACTTGTAAAAATCCTCCCCTGTGTCGAAATCGTTGAAAAAATAGTGCTGGTAACAGTCAAACTCCATGTTTCCAGTTAATAAAATCCTCTAGAGTTTATTCCCAGGAATGATCAAATGACACCAGTGGCCTCTGAAGAACGTCCTGCTGCACAGCCTGAGAGAAATATCACAGTGATTAGCAATCTTCTTTTTAAAGTAGTTCCCATCAGATGTATGATCACATTTCAACTATCCCATCTAATGGGCTATTAGGATATCACATCCCTCTAACAGCCTAGGTTCTACAAATGGGACCACATTAATAATTGATTGCATCTTGCGGATGCCCTCTTTGCAGTGATGGACCCAAACTGACCAGAACACACAAGGTTATAACATAGACTGGACCTAATCTAGTTACATACAGGCGTCAAGCACGATTCAGGACACGTTTTTATTGGACACGAGATAACTACAGACTTTGTTTCACAGGATGATCCTGCACAGTCACATATGAGGCTGCATTTCCTGAAATGTAAGCAGCGCTTTGTTCCATGGAGCAGAGTCATGTGAAGCGGTGAGGAGGAAAAGTGCCCCTTCAGCCACAGAGTGGGTTCACCCTCACAGACAGAGCTGGATTTCCTCATTTGAAACTTTCACAGTCGCAACACACTCGAATTAAACTACTCACCGGCTCTCCGCTAAGTCCCACCGCGAAATTCAGGGCATTGGAAAATCCCTCCGCAGCCAAAGAGCACAGTGTCCGCGGAGATCACGCGGATAAGAGCTGTCCGAGTAGCTGCGGTGCTTCGCCGCAGTCTACACTTTGGTTTTATTTTAAGTTTAAACAAAACAAAAAAAGCTAAAGCAACAAAAAGCCGGGGCTCAAACAACAGACACAAGGTCCGCCCCACAATGTGTAATAGAAAGCCACACAGTGCGTTTTTCGCGCCAGTGAGATATCCTGTTATAAGGCGATAAAAAAAGTGCAGGGAGGAGCCTCGGAAATGTCTGCAGCGGTAGATCCGGGTAAGCCCCTCGATTTGCATCAGGGGCTGGGGGGGGAGGCGCTCTGCCCCGCCCCGTCTACAGCACCAATTATGGTCACAATAACTAACACATTTCATCATCAGTGGCCTATTTGTTGCTCCTGGAGAACTAGAAGGAGACAAATGTGTTTTTAGTTTCTGTCATTTCAGCTGAGAGATGCTTCATTCCAGTCCAAGTGCTTTACTTGTAGCCTCTGCTGCTTTATACTTCTACTCTACTACATAGGGGTGAACTATTTTACCCCACTACATTTCAGTTGACAGCTTTAGTTGCTAATTGCTTTGTATATTAAGATTTTACACACAAGGATCCCCTTAATATCAACTTAGAAATTAAACGTGAAGCATTGATGAAACTACTCAGCAGTAAAGTTACATTTAGTTACATTTAGCTCCACTTTGACCTGCTACAGCAGTTCTGTCACACATCAGTCATAATGATACAATAATATAATATACAGAGCTAAAACACTTTTGATTAATTGAATAGGCCCTCGTCGACTGGCACAAAATGAATCAGCAACTCATTGGCAAGTTATTTTTCAAGCAATTATTTCCCAACTCCAGCTTCCCAAATGCTTGCCTTTGTCTTATGTGATAGTGAACTGAATATTTTTTGGGGGGGTTGACTGTTGTTCGGACAAGACAAGACATTTAAAGATGCTGACTTTTTAATTGTGATTAGCATTTTCTAACATCTTATAGATCAAACCATTCACTGATTTATTGAGACAGTAATCACCAGAGTACATAGTTATAATAAAATATCCACAGGGGCCATCTTTTTGCATGATGAGTAATGTTATTTGTAATAGCTGATAATACTTTAGTGCTTAAGTACAATTTAAAATGCATGGTTTTTACTTGTAATGGAGTATATTTACATTGTTGTGTTGCTGCTTTTACTTAAGTAAAGGATCCATCTTCCACCACTGCATCCCAGCCTAATGAACAAATTATACTTCACATGGCACCGAATAAGAAATTAACTCTTACAGCACTGCATTTGAGATAGTCCTCAAAGTAGTCTGACACAGTGGTCATGTCCAGTCTCAGTCTAATGTCTTCATTTCTGTCTCTGCACTGAGAGACCAGCCTGTGATCCTCATCCTGAGGTAAAGCTGATGCTTCTCGAACTTGGCACTAAGCATTAGTTTTAAGATCCTCTTTTCCTTAATCCTGTTAAAATCAGCAGAACTCAGAAGTCTAAAATACTTCCAAACCTGCTTTTCCCAACAGCTCCAGCTGTTAAAAACGGCTTGTTCTGTTGGTTCAGGCTGTTCTTGACTAAAAGTTACTGATGTCTGAGTTCATCTTGAGCCAGCTGTCTTTGAATCTGTCAATTATTACTGTTAACCAGCTGCAGGCACGTCAGTTGGAATGGAAGACAAAGAAGCTGTAGAGCAGTTATCAGCCATTAAGTTGTATTGGTGTAAAAAGTTGTTGATCTGCAGTATCAATTCTTCTAATTTGTATTACAAAAGATATGAATTCAATGCAGATTGTCCTTCATTTCCATATTCAGCATCTTGACACCAACAGAGTACGTACAGTAGCTTAAAGGTGTATTCTATTCCAAGCTGCAAAACATTTCCACAGTGAAGGGTGGAGTGCATCTTTGAATGACCTGCATTTTAACACAAAAGAGCACAAAGAGTACGCAAACAGTCGAAACTCAGCTGCTGAAACGTCTCCAGGTGTTGGTGAAGTGAGTGATCTTCTTAACAGTGAGACAGCAAACAAGTTAAACAAACACAACTATATTTGGTCTTAAATTCTTGTTTACAGGCCACATTAACGGCTCTGCCAGAGAAAATAAAGACCACCCTTGTAAAAAAAAACACATGGTGCACTCAATGTGAAAACACTCACTGTGATATCACCATATTGTACAAGGCAATGATTAAGTAGACACACGATTTGTCCGGCGTGAACAAATGCTTTATACTCACTGGCATGCAAAAGGTCAAAGGTCACCAACGTCTCATGACCAGACAAGGCCAGGTCAAAACCACACACCACCCGTGGCCTCAACTTCCTGCTGCCTGACATATTGATCAGTTTGGTCCATAGCGTGAACTTCTTCTCCTTAATTAAGCGTCTCAGCGGACAAGACAAAAACCTCCAATATCTCTGGTCCTATTCAGGCCACGTTGATGACACTGATTGATTAGTGATGGACATCTGTTGTCAGCGACCGGCCTGAGGACAAACACATTCCCCTAATTGTGTGACCTCTTCAAGTGTGGCATATGGTTAAAGTGTACTCAAGGCAGAATCAATCGATATCATACCTGACACAGACGAGAGAGATAATTCACAAATCTTGTGGAAAAATCTAAACAGACTCGACTGACTTGTGGTCATTTGGACTTTAGCCTTTTGACTTAGAATGACTTGATATCCTGCCCAAGGACAAGAAACTAAAAGAATATGTTTTTTAAAAGGTGTGCAGGGGAATCAAGACTCTGTTTTTCCTATCAACAGAGAGGAAATCATTACCTTTAACCAATTCAACAGCAGCCAATCATGATGCATGAGCAGGAGAGAAAGGTGCATTTGGCAGTTTACATCAGCAAAATGACTTGAAAACCAAATTTGATAAAACAGTCTTACCACAATGTCCATTCAGAAGCTGTTCTGTTGCTTTTGATCATATCACATATATCTTCCTAAGCAGTTTGCCCAGTTGCCATGATACTGCAGATATTCAAATTTCCATTTGTCTGAACACTTTCAGGACTTCTTGTCTATGTTGACTTAAATGTTGCGATTTAAAGTTCATTCTTGACCTTGGAAACAGCAGTTGACCAAATAATCACACATCAAGGTCCACTTACCAATCTTGACTTGATTCCTAATTTCATAGCCAAGACTTGAGACTTACTTAACAGTGATTCTGTCCCATCTCTGGCCAGGTAAATCCACAGAATCCATGTTCTGCTGCCGAAACACTCATGGACATTTTCCACGGATGGTTATAAATCTGTTTGTCCACGCTAACTTGTAACTCTACTAGTATGAAGTGAGTGCAAAAGTATTATTAGTAGAGTTTGCTTCTAAATGTATTACTTTTACATTCATTTAGATAGTTTTGGAAAGCATATGCATCTTAACCGGACATTGTCTGCACTCTTTTGTAGCCTGTAACGTCTGTATTTATTGCTGCCTTTCTTGGCCAGGTCTCTCTTGACAAAGAGATTTTAATATCAGTAAGACTTTTATTTGGTGAAATAAATGAAAGAGGATCATGTAAGCAAAATCTTGTGATATCAGTTTCAACTGGATAATGTTATGTTCTGAGTCTAAAATAAGTTGGACATTTTCAAAAAGAGAGATATTTTAGCTAACAGTAAGCTTCACCAACGTGACTGTGGAGTTCTTTCAGCCACAGAGCAATGATCATAGCCTGTAGATCTTGTAACTTCACAGCCCATAATTACACAGTGGACCAACCCTCACTCTGCTATGTTGGGAATATTTCATCCCAGCTGAAGAGAAGAAAGAACAAAACTTTGGTCCCATAAAATTCAGATGAGGTCCTCCTCCTCCTCTCTTCTGTTCCTTCATTAAAACTTTTCCTCTTCAGGGACATTGTTGGGATAACAATGCTTAACACCAACAATAGCCATCTCCTCAAGTCATCTCCCAGCTTAACTTCAAGTTGTCCTTTATTGTTATAGTAGTATGTGTGTGTGAGGATGGTAAAAAAGGGGGTGCGGGGGTCGGGATCCACCTCAGCAGAGTCTTCATGTAGTCTGCAACACCCACTCAGCCGCCTGAAGTATATCGGACACAATGCAGTGCAGGAATTTGGGTGGTTTTTCGGGGGACTGTCTGTGGAATTGTCCCCATGTGCTATACAAGGGGGCATCCTCCCTTTCCCCACGACCTCCGTGACACAGGAACCCCCTAACTCTCACACCTCTGACCTTCCCCACCCATAGAAAAAAATTCTGTAGCAGGTTTAGAAGAGGAACCAGTGACCCGGAGTTCAGAGAAAAAGCCATGCAGATGAGAAAGACAATAATTCACACAAGTGTTATTGCTCCCCTGGGACGTAAAACACCATATTCGGACCCCCCCCCCCCCNATATGCTGTTAGAGTGTGATTAGCAGGGTGCCAGCTTTACCTGCTAACAGCGTTCAACATACCACAGATCTATATCTGGCAATGCATGCATTACATCAAGCTTTGCTGATGTTATCACTTGTCTTTTCATTTCCTTTTTCAGCAAAGTGTTATTATTTGACATGATTACAGTCTAAGTTACTGACCTGACTTTAGCATTACATTATAAATTATTGCTGTTAATATTCAGACTACACATTTGAGTTCTTGATTAATAAAGGACACGCTCATACCATGAATATATATTGGTTTCTTACACTAGTGCAATGTTTGCTGATGAAAGAGTGAGCTTTACATCATATGACTGTGCTGCAACTCGAAGCAATAGAGAATAACATGTTAGGGACACACTTTATACATGTTAAAAGGAGTGGCTGCTTTATGTGACATGATTGTAACAGCTGTAGAGCCACTTCCCTGAGTGCAACCACTGCCTCACTGCAGCACACGTGGACTGAGTTAGACTGCCACCTGGTGTTTGCCACATGTAAATAACCATCTCTTTACTCAGTCATTACTGTGGAATTACCCCGTGGTAGAAGAAGTGTTCAGATTATGAATTACAATAATGTAAAAAATACTCCATAACAAGTAAAAGTCTTTCAAAACAGGAACAAGTTTTATCAGCTAAATCTACAATCTACAAATGTCAGAGTACTCATTATGCAAACTGTTAAATGTAGCTCCCTCTGAGTGTTACTTTGTCATCATTACTAATGTATTATTGTCTAAATAGCATTTTAGTGTTGTAACTGGGTGGAGCTAATTTTACATACTTTACTGCTGGGTAGTGTAATCTATAACAATGCAATCAAGTGAATTATGCTGTCAAACACTTATGATTCCCTATGAAATGAAGGGAAATAGAAGTATAAAGTGGAATAAAATGATACTCAAAGTATCATAGAATCATACTTATGTACCAGAGTTGGTTGCAAGACGATTAACAAGATAATAAATTAAGAGATGTTATGCAAATTCTTTTAATTCAATTCAATTCAGTTTTATTTATATAGCGCCATATCATAACAATGTTATCTCAGGGCACTTTGTCATAAAGAGCAGGTCTAGCCCGACTCCTTATGTGTACAGAGATCCAACAGTTCCCACCAAGAGCAAGCACAAGCAACAGTGGCAAGGAAAAACTCCCTTTTAACAGGCAGAAACCTCGAGCAGAACCAGGCTCTGGGTGGGCGGTCATCTGCCTTGACCGGTTGGGTTTTACTTTTCTGTAATCTTTGCTTTTTTTTAATTGTCATTAAAACTAAAAATATGGAACAATCTGAGAAGTAAATCACTTTGGTTGGACTGCTCCCAACTCATAGACATGTGCAACCTTTGGTGAGGAGTCATTAGTAGTCATCACTTTAAAGGGTCACAAGTCAAAATAGTATCAACAGTTCCTGGGATAAAAACTAATGACATGTAATAAAATAGCAGAATTTTATAATAACAATGAGTTATTTATTGCAAATATTAAATATTACTGCTTAAAGGAAACATTTTTACACCATTTCAAACAAAGAAAATAATCTGAGTTTTCCTCTTTCAGTGCCAGTATCAGAGAATTGTGCTGAAGCAGCAAAGTGGCACAAGATAAAAGCTGTGAATCACAGAGATGAATAAGATTTTTTATCTAATCAGCTATTCCAATCATACACAAAGAGTCTCACTAATTTTCTGTTTTTATATGCCTACAGCACAGTACTCTGTAATGTTACACTGATGTCCACTTACAGGACAGGTTCCAGACAGTTTCTTTGGCCTCCAGTCGTGGAAAGTGACTAAGTACATGTACTCAAGTACTGTACTTAAGTACAGTTTCGTGGTACTTTACTTGAGTATTTCCATTTTATGATACTTTATAATTCTGCACTTTTCAGATGTTAACATTGTTTTTACTCCACCTCATTTATCTGACAGCTACACTCACTACTTACTTTTACAGATTAGGAGTTTACATACTAAACATATGATTTTATATGATGGCATTATAAAATAGGAGCAGCCCTTTAGTAACGCCCAAAGCCATCAATATATGCATGAGCTCCTAGCAGCCCTGTGGCCACAGCCTTCCTCTGGCTCTCAGAAAGAAGAGACTTGTTCTTCCTGTTTGGATGAACAGGCTTTGAACTCCTGTTTAGGCCTCCAGCAGCACAACTGTGCTTATTAAGCAAAAAGACGAAACACTGAACAGAACTAAACACAAACACACAACATTCAGGTGCTAAGACAATCCAGTTGGAAAGTACTGCAGTTCCCCAACCACATCACATTTTGAATACAGGACTTTTTCTTTTGGAGTTTGTGTGTATTTGCCAAACAGGTTGTTTTTGTTTTGTTACTGTTATTATTTAAAGTGAGCTTTTGGCTGACTACATGATAATGGTAAATGCTAAAACATTGTGTAACAGTAGCACAAGCAGAGAAGAAGTAGACTCAATAATGTCAGTTACATGGCAACATCTACCTAAAGTTTGCTAACATAAGCTAACGTTAGCCACCATAAGCTACTGGTCATACCCGACCACGTGAGGCTGTAGCAGTAAAACCTCTGTGTGTACTGGTGTGTTTAATTGCTTATGAAGTCAACTTTTCATGTGTGAGAAAATAATTGTATTATTTTGTCTTTTAAAATTTACATATAGTCGCTTTGATTTCATAATTCTCTTGTCAGTAAAGATTTAAATGAAAAAAAACTATCACATATCCATGCTTATCTGTGAATATGAATTCATAAACTCTTATTTTTGCAGTTTCTGTTTGTCTGCTCTTGCCAGCTGAGTGTGAATATTATTCCACTAATTAAAAAAAACACAAAAATACAATGTTATCACATAATGATTTAAAGTTGACTAAGCAACTCCTTTTCAATTTAGCTAGACTTGACTGAGCAGTGTGAATGTGTGTGTGATGGTTTTGCCATCTGACACAATCCAAATACCCCCAGAGAAAGAGCAAAAACAAATAAAGTGGTTATTTGTACAAAACCTGTTAAATTCTACTTAAAACATTAAGTAGAGCTAGGTTAGTTATATATATATTAAAAACATATCCAATTCAACAGTGTTTTAGTAAAAATACAGATGTAAAATCACCCTATTTAAACTTTGATGAATGTCACATTTTCAATGTGCTGAAAGTCAAAGTTATGGGGTTTGTGTGTGTGTGTGATGGGATTCAACTGTAAAAAAAAAAAAAAGATGAAAAGGTCTCAGAGATCAAACTAGATTTTAATTGGAAAAATAAATGAAGTAAAGCCGGATGGTTCTGACTTATTTGGAGCCTACAGAAAGCTAACTTCAAAACATAAGTAAAAGCAAAAGTACTGATCGCATTTAGTCATAGTTGGTCATTTTGTTGCTGGAAACAAATCTGCAGGATTAAGATGTTTTCGGTTATTGTATGTCATAAGCCCAGCTAAGTGACCCGTACCCCTGCCAAGCCAACCATGTGGGTTTGGTTTCACTGTAGCTGGGTCAATATGCAACTAGAAAAGCTGAAATGAATTTGCAAAACACTGCTGAAAATGAGGAGATGTGAAATGAATTGCCAGAATTGGAAGCTGAATCAGCATTCACACTATTTAGTTTGTGTGCACTTGTGTAGTTTAGTGTCTTTAGAGAATGATGTTTGTCTGGGATCAGTCCAGTCAGTGACTGAGATGGTCAACAGGAGTTTTTAATCATTATTTCTATGTCGTGTTTCTATGACTCACACTTCTTCTGGATTTTCCCTACCTTCCCTTTATCTTTGTTTTTAACAGAGGACATTTGAATTACTCATATTCACTCTTTGTTTCATCTTGATACACTAACACACAGACATGTGGCCTCAAAGCTTTTCCCCTGCAGTCCAGGTTTACAAGCTTCAAAGGAAACAACAGTGTGGTGGAGGCATGTGTCGGCTTTGTGCAGTGTGTACTCTTTGGAGAAGCAGTACAGTGCTTCAGCCAAGAGGTGGCATCGCATTTTAACTTCTGATTAATGCTGTTGAATGACAGAGATCAAAAAGAGTTAAATAGGAGAGGGAAGGAGGGAGGGCACATTTCTTTTCAGCTTCTTTTCCTTCTCTGTCCTGTTTGATGGGTGTGTGTGCAAATAGAGATAATGGGTGTGTGTTTGTGTAGGTTATATTTAGATTTGAAAACTAGAGGAACAAATAATCCTGTTTAGAAAGAACATCATACACAAATAAAATGGTTCAGTAAATAGTCTGACTGATTTAGAGTATGAGAAATGCTCCATCACCACATTTTTCTAGCAAGGAAAATAAAGGTGGACTGTATCTGTAGTAAAATGTAAAATGTTATGGTATGTTATGGCAATGGTATTAAAGCATCGTGCAACTTAAAGACTGAATTCCTAATGAACCTACTTAACTTAACATCCACTACTTTCAGTTGAGTATTGAAAAGGAAAAACACACCTTTACTGAAAACTATTATTATATAAAATGCTGTAATGTGACCTGTGAACTTTTTTGGCATCGCAGAGGTAAAGTGAAAGCAAGGGGGCACGTGGTTTCAGAGAAGCCCCCAGCTTACACACACTAACACTCCGTTTATGACCCCTTATAATGTCCTTAGAAAGAAAGTGAAAGTGAAAAAGTGTAAATTTAGAGTTTGATTTATTGTTCCAGAGGGATATTTGATTTCACAGCCAGTACAACACAGCAACATATGGATATAGACAACACATGCATTCTTATGTTGTTGTGTTGTACAAGTAGACATGTTTTTGTTCAGGGGTGGCCATTATTTGGATAAAGTAAAAAGGTATGGTATGCATATCACATACTGTAAGCAAAAGTGGATGGAGACCTTTTTTACATTCCATCCCCTCTCTATCTCCACTCTGAACTGTCCAATAAAAGCATTTAACCAAGCTGGAGCTGGAATGGTTGCTGTTGCTTTGATGAGAGCCATCAACATCTTTCACTATGGTGTGTGTGTGTGTGTGTGTGTGTGTGTGTGTGTGTGTGTGTGTGTGTATAGAGAGAGATTATATTTTCACTCAGTTGTACGAAAAAACATAGGGGACATAGGGAATCCACTGAGTCATTGGGATGTCATCACTGTGAATCTGTTTTGACAGTTTCACAATTTTTTAATACTTCTGCACAAGTTAAACTTCCAATTATTTACACTGCGTGGTTTTTGCACTCTTACAATATTATATAAGTGGTTTGCTCCAAAAAAAAAATCACATACAAAAACATAATTATGCTAAGGTATTAAAAAGAAAAGAAAAAAACTGACATTGGTTTTCTTTACTGTTCGCTGCTGCGTTTACTATTGTACATCCACTTACATTTTACTGAATTAAAGGTGAAGATGAAGGGACTTAGAATGTAGTGTTTGTGTAATAAAAGTTTATAGTGCATTTTTCTCATCACCACCTGGCACGATTTTCATCCCCTGAAAAACCTCCTGGAAAAATGATTTCCTCCAGCACGTAAAAGCGACATTACGTCACAGCCGTTAATAGACGTATGCGGCGTTCCCGTGTTAGAATGAATGAAACGGGGGGAACAGCAGCACGCGAGGGAGGCAGCTCAGACACAGTCGGAGCACTGAGAGAGACAGCATGATGCTGTGAAAAGGCGTATATTTTTATTCTTCTGACACGGAAAAATATAACGATATCGAGAAAAGCATAATGGCACGAGGAGAGGGCGCCGAGCAGTACGCGGCGAGTTTACTACCAGTCAAACCTGTAAATACAGAGGCCAAGACAGCAAAGGTAAGAGCAAGGAGTTATATGTTTGATTTCTGGGGTTATTAAAAATGAAGCCGGTTTCTGGGTCGCCCCTGTTTATTCAGGAGCGTAAAAAGGCGCCTAAATTGAAGGTAACGTTTGATAAATTGTCGCTACTTCCTTTCACCTCAAAGGCTTCCCTGACTTGTCCTCGGCATTTGAATTTCACCCGGTTTGTCCATATGTCCTAGGCAAGCTGCTCTTGAGGCCGACACACCGGCTTTAAAGGGACCACATCTCAATTAAACTTCAATTTTGAAAATGTGATTAAAAGTGTACAGTCTGGTCAAATATAGCAGCCTTAGTTGATGACAGATGTGCCGCAGAAACGTGACGTGGTACTACTGCTGCTCCAGAGCAGCACGATGCGTGATTCATTTGGTTTGAGAGTCTAAAATTAAATGTATGTTCACAATGGCATTTGTGATGTTAAAAAGCATTTCAGCCAACCTCTTGGAGTGCTTATACAGAGTATGTGTCTAATAGCCTCCCAGATTATTCCCAAGTGTTAGCGTTTTATATGAAAAAGTGTGACAGCATTGCATTTTATCTATCTACAGCCTGATGTCTGCTCTGTGTTCAATCTTTCCTCAGCAATATCAGGTCACAGGACATTTCACATATGGATAGGGAGTGAATTCAAATATACCTTCACTGCATCTCTAGAGTTAAAACGATTAGTTTAACACAAAATGAAATTGCAACTATTTTGATAATATATTGTTTAAACATTCACACTGGGAAATTTAAATGGCCATTTCTCACTGCGTTTAGACACTTTGTGATTGAAACATTAGATCAGTTAATCAAGAAAATGGTCTGAATAATCTATAATTAAAATAATTGTCAATTGCGGCCCTAAATACCTCCTATTCAAATAGAAAACATTTCATGTAACTCCTGGATTTTACGCTGTATGCTTATGCTGTTTTCCTCCATGTAGCTTTAGTGTTATTTTTAGTTTCACATGATAATTATGGACTTTGTATGCTGAAGGACTTGGCAGGGGAGAATATTATTCATTCCTGATTTGTGAGTAGGCAGCAATTTGCTCATAACATGAGGTGATGCTGCTGCCCTTGTGTCTGTGACGGATGTGAATCGGGGTGTACAGACCCCCTTGCTGACATCATCAGACCGGTACAGGTGATTGGCTGTAGCTGTGGGATGTGACGAGCCTCTAGACTGACAGCTAACTCTTGGCCACTCAACATGAAATATCACACTACCATCAACATCCTATTGCAGGAGCCAATGGCAGCACTGGAGTCTCTATGATGTAGTGCATGAGTGTGTGAACTACAGTAACCTCATAGTTTCACACACCACACCACATCGCCACTGGGGATTTGTCTCTAATCATTCAACAGCATTCTGAGCAGTGGGGTGATGGAAGTTGGCCAATCTCAGTCCCTCTTGGTTACAGGTTGTTTAACACGGCAGAAATTGTGCCAATAGTTTTGGACAGAGGGATGGATGAAGCAGAAAACAGGGATTAGACCAACTCCAGACTACAGAAGTGAGCTGTAGATAATGATCATGTAACGCACCACTGCCCACATCGCTTTACCTTTTGATTCATAGCTCCTCTGGGATTATGAGCATTTAAGTGTTTACAGAGTCAGATGCACAAACTAACACTAACATGATATATTGCTGCCTCTGTCCTCCCCTCTCCTTGTCTTCCAGCCAAAAGACCTGAGAAATCGTCTGTCTGTGTGGAGCAAGCTGTGCTTTGCCATCGGCGGGGCTCCCTATCAGATCACAGGCAGCGCTCTGGGCTTCTTCCTCCAGATCTACCTGCTGGATGTGGCTCAGGTGATTGACAAGAGACACACAAAAATGGGACGAGTACAATTACACACTTGGGGGAGGGGGCATCACTTGTCAGAGCTAGAAAACACAATTTTCCTTGTATATAATCTTACTTATTAAGAAAAAATACATTTTGTATAGCTCTATAATACTTGTATAAGTGGAAAATGAAATGTTGTTTTTATATTCACTATTCTTCAACATAAAGTCTTTTAATTCTGCAGAATACCAGTTGGACTCATTTCCTCATCTTTGCATTTCCCCTGTGAGTTACACATACTGATTAGCTTGAAGGCTGAAGCTTGTGTTTGCTCTCCTCAGCCTTGTATCACTTTAACAGTCTCTATCCTTCAGTAGCCGGTCAAGCGCCTTAACGTGGACTCCCACCGTTACTCAGTTAGCAAGTTAGACTTTTCCACTGTACGCAGCAGGAACTTGCCATTCAGCTCAAGAGATGAGATCATCAGAGTGGCTTTGAATGCTACCTTGTTCTTAAACAAACAACACAGTTGTTTATTTCACTCTAAGCAGTTGCAAAGCCTCAAAATGTCTCCATAACCTCATTGGTGCCATGGCTCTTTTGAATCATTTACTAGCAGGGCCATATGAGGTAGCATTTGGCGCCCTCTTTGTTTTGGTTTCATGCCTCACTTGTTTCCCCACTTTGTCCCTTCAGCTGGATCCCTCCCATGCCTCTATCATTCTGTTTGTGGGCCGGGCCTGGGACGCTGTCACAGACCCAACAGTGGGCTTCCTGGTGAGCCGGAGTAGATGGACCGGCATCGGCCGCATGATGCCCTGGTAGGTGCCTGGATCTCACAGCAGCACATTGTCTCAGGACAGGTTCACAAAGCAAAAAGAGGATATTAAGCGACAATAAGGAAATACTGAAAACGAGTAGAAATGATATTGAGTGGGGTGAGAAATGTGAGGCAAATGTATTGACAAAAACCAGCTCACAGTAACCATGGCAACAGGGATGAAGTGGCTACTGAGGAAGAATAAGTGGTATGTGTGAGAAGATAGTCTGTAAGAAACACAGCGCCTCAGAAATCCCTATGAAACATACTAAACCTACAAGAGTAACCTTTCTAATGCACAAACAGCAGTTGGTCATCACTTTGTTGTAGATGCAGACGTGTGGTAGAACCAGCTGTTTTAACTTTTAGTTAAGACACACGTGGCTCACTTTTGGAAGTGACTTGTGTTAAGTTAATTGAACAGCTAGAAGAGCCTTGTAGCGAAATAGGTACATCTGTGTTTACTTGCTCGAACTTGCTGAACTTGTTGGCGCGTTGCTGCATTTCCTCTACCTGTAGGTCGGTGGAATATTGATATAAGATGACTTGTACAACCAAATGTATACAGCCAAGATAATATGGCCATGTAATGCTGACAGTTGAACTCAGTGTGTTAAGGAAGATGACTTTGACATTCTGCTCGTAGAGTGAAATGGGATGCCACAGAAACCATGGCTTAGGCCCATGATATGATTAGCACTGGAACAGATTTCAATAATTTATGGCAGTTTTTTGTTACATGATGTCACAGTGATATCTCGAGCATCGTGGGTATTTTAGTCAGAAATGCCGGCTGTGCACGAGCTGCACATGTGCCGGGGGGGGGGGCTTCTGCTGTGATTGGTCCAACCCACAACACACCATCTGCTTCAAACCAATAGGGGTGTGTCCATGTTTGTGTGTGTGTGATTTCCATGACTGTTTGGGGAGGGGATTTAGCAGAAGCAGAGAGAGCTTACCGTGGTCAGGAAGTATGGTTGGTTGAAACAATGGATGTCATTGTTAAAAAAGGCAACAAGTACATGATCCTCTGCGGACAGTGTAACTTTTCAAATTGAATTTGCCTTAACGACAAATGTGACACATAAAGAACCTGAGCTGTGTGCGAAAGAGTCGCAACCTGGCCTCTATTTCCAGATAATTTGGCTCTCGTTGACCCAATTCACTCAGACATTAGAGGTGCCGTCTTTATTTCCCACGTGAGTCACACCAGAAGGTGGTGGGGGTGTGGGTTTCATACGACCGTGTGTGAGTGCAGATGTGTCACATTCAATAAAGAAACATCTCTCTGTGTTCGGTGATATAGCCCATGGGGAGAGTCGGCACTTCGTCTCGCTTGCATGACGGCTCAAAAACCACAATTGGAGAAAAAAATGCAGCTCCTAGGTATGAAGCTGCAACTAATGGCTATTTTCATTATCAATTCATCCTCCCGCTTTTTTTTTCCTCCAGTTAATTGCTTGGTCTATAAAATGTCAGAAAGTAGCGAATCACAATTTTTCACAATCACAAATTCCAGGAACCCAAGGTGACATCTTCAAATTGCTTGTTTTATTCGACCAACAGTCCAAAACCTAAGGTATTCAGTTTACTATCACATGAGCAGAAAAACTGCAACTGAGAAGCTGAAACCAGATATTTTTTTCCCTGCAGCGATGCCTGACTTGTAAATGTGGGGGCTTGTGTAAAACAAAAACAGTATGATTTCCTTATGTTTCTTTTTTTTAAATTTTTTTTATCTGTACTGCTGTCTTTTTTTTTTTTTTTTAAAACAAGTTCCTGAGGTGGCACCAGCTTTTCTGACTGAGGTCAGCTGGAGGTCATACAAAGCTGAGGAAAAGACTGTTGAGTGTGAATGGGGGTGAGCGCGAGGTGGGCCAGAGTGGCCTCAGCGCTGGGGCCAGCCCACCCTCAACTCCTTATGCAGCCCAGACTGAGCCCCACAGACACGAGCTCCAACAAGGCAGGATTAGGGGGATTATTCAGAAAGCGGCATGAGAGAGTAGAAAAGAAGTGACTGCAAGAGAGAAAAAGTGAAAAGATGGAGGGAGGGGGTAAAGCTACAGTAACAGTTGGCAGATTTCGTTAAACACACTCTTTAGCAGCAGGAAACAGCAGGCTGGGCACACAAGCCAAACGGTACTGAATTCAAGGTGAACCCCACTGCAGTGACTCATCTGCTTACTGAAAACACTTCAAATATATTTTTAATTTTGCCTTCATTATATTGTCTCCTAACAATCCTCCACCCTTCTTTCCCCAGGATCCTTTGCTCTACTCCGTTTGCGGTGCTGACTTACTTCCTGATCTGGTATGTGCCTCCTTTCGAGCAAGGGAAGGTCATCTGGTACCTGATCTTTTACTGCCTCTTCCAGTCGATGCAAACGGTCAGTATGTCATGTTGACACTCTCCGCTACTTTGTTTCCTGTTGCTCCCAGTGTGTACACTAGCCTAACTGTGTGTTTGTGTGTGTTTTGCAGTGCTTCCATGTACCATATTCAGCCCTCACCATGTTCATCAGCAACGACCAGAAAGAGAGGGACTCCGCCACTGCGTATCGTACGTCAGCTCTCCTCTGTGATCAGATGTTTTTTACATGTGTATGTGTTGGTCCGTGCGCTGACGCTCCTCCTTGTCTCTGCGTTGCTCTCAGGTATGATGGTGGAGGTGCTGGGCACAGTTCTGGGCACCGCGATCCAGGGACAGATAGTAGGTGGCGCCACACATTGTCCCGATGATCCTGATGTCCCCTACAGCAGTAACTCAACCAAAATCAACACATCCAGAGTTACACTGGATGAGACGGTGAGTCTCTCGAGTCTTTTGCACTGTGTCAGAAGAGTGATGATATTTAAAGCTAGTCCGTGCTAATGCTGTCTTTTCCCTCCTCAGAAACAAGCTTACTTGACTGCTTCGGGGGTCATCTGCATCATCTACATCCTCTGTGCCGCAATCTTGTTTTTTGGTGTGAAGGAGCAAAAAGGTATGAATCCATGAAATAACAAGAGACGTTCTTGTTTGTGCCAAGGTGGAATATTTATAATGTTGAAAGCAGAACTGTGGACTCCAGACTTGAGTCATGAATCTGAGGACTTTAGACTCGACTTGACAAAATCCAAAAAGACTTGGACACCAATCACTCGTGAATTCACTTGGAACCTTTTAGCCTTTTAACTTTTTTGGGGGTTTTTTAAATTGCGTGCAGCAAATCAACTCTTACTTTACCTGACAACGGATACACTCTGAATCAGCAGCAGCCAATCACGTCGTGCGAGCTGGGAGGGAAAGGATCATCACACTTGGATGTAAAGGACCGTGACACGAAGAACTTTTGGCAAAGAAATGCAGATAATTGTGTCACAGGAATAACATACCAAGACACCCCCGATCATTTTGCTTTTAAATGTTATGAAGTGAATTTGTAATTAATGGAATGCAACATTAATAAAGCATTAATTAGTTCTATAAACACTATTACACTTTTTAAAATTTCAAAATGCCATTAAATTAGGTGATGGCTGCATAATGACTTGTTTAGGACTCAAAACGGAAAGTTTAGGGCTTGGACTTGATCCAGGACTTCAGAGCCAAGATTTGAGACTTACTGGTGTCTTGCGATACTGCGACTTTGTCCCACCTCTGATATAAAGGTTGTATCAGTCTTTATCAGTTGTCCTTGGGAGACATTTGGCCTACTCCAAAAAAAAAACAACACAGAATGTGGTGGCCACATTCTGACATTACATTACAAATGAAATGCATACCAGAACATTGTTTCTTATCAAATTCCTTACAGCAAAGATTTTCAGCTGCCTTATCTTTGTTCTCTTCTCCTCCCGTGTTGGATTATAGAGAGCGGGGGGAAGAAATCCCAGCTCCTCACCTTCCATCAGGGCCTGTGGCTGGTGATGAGTCACGGCCCGTACATCAAACTGGTCATCGGCTTCCTCTTCACCTCTCTGGCCTTCATGGTAATACTGTGTTTCATTATCTGTCTCATATTGGATGCCCAAGTTATTTTGTTGAAGTCATAGTTAAAGGAATAATTCAACAGTTTGGGAAATATCTTCTCATCTAACTAGAAGATTGACACCACTCTCATATCTGTCCATTAAATGAGGCTACAGCCAGGAGACAGTTAGCTTAGCTTAGCATAAAGACTGGAAACAAGGGGAAACAGCTAGCCTAGCTCTGTCCAAAGGTAAAAAACTTGCTTAATTTTAACTGTTATGTTTTCAAGGTTAGGAATATGCTTTAATTTGAATATACTCCTTGAAAAGTGCTTTATTTTCAACATAATCTGGTGTTTCATCTGCACAGTCACTCATGTAGACCAAAAATCGTTTAATATTTGAAATGAAACGATCCTGTTGTCATATTTGTTTGTTGTCTCCTGGAATTTATAGTAACAATTTAGATGTGACAATACAACTTTTTGGTCTAGGTACCTTGAAAGTGCTTGAAATTTTTCTCTTATAAAGCTGTATGAACAATGTAAACTGTATGGATTAAACAAACAAGATACAACAAAGTGTATTTCCCTAAATGTCGAACTGTTCCTTTATCTGTAACTGTTGTTTGCTTAAAATGACTATTTTGTCTTTTACAGCTACTGGAGGGAAACTTTGCTCTTTTCATCACCTATGCTCTCGGCCACAGGAACGACTTCCAGAATATTCTCCTGGTCATCATGGTGAGTGTTTCTGTTTCCCACTGAAGGACTCTTCACCTCCTTGCAAAAGCCCTAATCAGTATGAGATTCGGAGGACATCAGTGCAGTCTGCAGCAGAAAACCCTGTTTGGCTATCCTTGTGGCATAGCGTCTTGCTGTTTGTGGGGTTTTCAGCTCCCTTTCCTCATGTGAGGAGATGCATGGTAGCGGGGCTGAAAGGGCAGATTTCAGGGTGAGAGGAGGTGTTGTTTGGGCTCCTGGGAACCTGTCTCCCACTCACACGGCATTTGCAGGAGATCGAGAGAGAGACAGGCACACAGTGGAGCTTTTGTTGCCTTGGCGATCCTTCACTGCCACCACGGGAACTGCAGCCCTTGGTTGCGCCCTCCTTTCCATCCTCCTCTTGCTGCTTTCTACTCTGGTGCCTTTCCCTCTGATTAGGAGTGGAAACATTTTTGGGCACCATGTTTCATGACTGGAGAGGTGGGAGTTGAGGGGGAGAAAGGAAATATTTTCCACTGTATTTGCCCACAGTTGATGTTCATTTCTCAGGCTGCTCCGGATTGTTCCTGTGTGGTCATTTAACACTGGTTGACCAAGTTTGGCCTAGAGCTTGAAGGCTGTCTGCCCCCTGCAGGGTTAAGTCCACACAAAGCATATGGTGCCCTTGTGCCTTCACCTCCTCCTGCAGTGGTCACTTTATTCTTTCCGGTTCCCACATTCTCCAGATGTTTAATGAAGCCCAGTTAGAATTTTGGTTTAATGGGGAACATTAGAAATTACCATTTCACACAATTCCTTTGATTAATGTTAATGAAAAGGAATTAATGTCCAGTTATTTAGACTACAGCCAGGATTTTAGATATATTGAGGTCTTGTAGTGTTGCCAGTCCTTTTTGCCTGATTTGGTCAGAAAAATGACTAACCACCATTCATGATTTCCAGGCATATATGGGGGAATATAGAGTTTATATTTTCATGTAAATGTTACAAGGGAAAATGCATGCATGGCAACAAAGACTCCCCCTAAAACAGTTGACAATAAGAGTGTGTTTTAGTAACTTATATAAGACCCTATACACCACAGGATATGACATTGATTTTAGGTCCCTGATAATTATGTGGGCAGACTTTGCTTTTCCACACTTGATTTCGAGCTTGCATAAATGATATTTAATGAAACAACAATGCTGATAGCTCCGTGTCCCGTCGTTTCCAGCTCTCTGGGACTCTCACCATCCCGTGGTGGCAGTGGTTTCTCACCCGGTTTGGGAAGAAAACGGCAGTTTACTTTGGCATCTCGGTAAGTAAGAAAAGCTTGTTTTTAGTACAACAAAGGCATTCATTCAAAGAGGGTGTGTTGTTATGGAATTGCTCACATCCTTCTGTCTCATTCTGTAGTGGGCAGTACCCTTCATGATCCTGATCGTCTGCATCGAGAGCAACCTGATCATTTCTTACTTGGTCTCAGTGGCGGCAGGTGTGAGCGTGGCGGCAGCTTTCCTCCTGCCTTGGTGAGCATGAGTTTAACCCTCAGAACCCCTGGATCCATATGCTGATGTGGATTTTAGTTGATTGCGTCTTGAGTTCCCTTCCAAATGTTGCGTTTGTGCTTTCAGGTCAATGCTTCCCGATGTAGTGGATGACTTCAAGGTTAAGAACCCAGACATCCACGGCCACGAAGCCCTCTTCTACTCCTTCTATGTGTTCTTCATCAAGTTCGCCTCTGGAGTATCCCTGGGTATCTCTACGCTCAGTTTAAAGTAAGTTATCTGATCCATTTTAAAAAATATATTATTCACATCTGTAGCCATTTAATCGTAAATTCTTCGCATGCACATTTGTTTTATCCTCACTGTCATCCTTTAAAATGTTGTCAGTTTATATCTGCATGGCTGTGACCTCTGACACTACATTAGCTGCACATTACAGCTTATCAGTCCAGTGGTCATGTGGTCAACAATCACATAATCCTTCACCTAATAGTCTTGCCAAACTGTACTCGCATCAGCTCAACTTTTCTCCCTCTATCTGCATTTTTTCACAGATTTGCCGGCTATGAGACCGGGGCCTGCTCACAACCCGAGGCGGTCAGTTTAACCCTGAAGGTTCTGGTGTCTCCTGTGCCTGTGGTTCTTATCGCTGTGGGACTGTTGATATTGAAGACCTACCCTATTGATGAGGAAAGGAGGCAGGGCAACCGAAAAGTACTGCAGATAATGCTGTAAGTGAAAAGGGAAATGCACACACAAACACTCAAAACACGACAACACAGAAGTTTATGCTTGAGTGCGGGTAACCAAACAAGACTAGACACCTCTTGTTGTGCAGAAGGACTCATGCATGACCACTAAACAAACCAGTGAGATGCTGAATTCAGTTCCGCTCTGTATACCTGAGCTAAATTCAAATGAAATCTTTACAAAAAACTGTTTTGCCCCTGTGTTGGCATGTATTATTCACCCTGTCTGAACAAGCCAAGTCCTTTGTGTGTGACCTGTGTGTCCTGGCTGTTCTCCCGTCCTCCAACAGGGACTCTGAAGCGGATTCTGAGTCTGAAACATCAGCGCTTGGGAGCAACGTGTAGCGGCGGAGGACGAGCCAACCACCACCGCTGCTTTACATGTTTGCACAGGCAGTCGAGGGACATGACCACCAACTATATGGACTACCAGAGGAGAGACCACAGACAACCACTGCCGCCCACATATCATCAGCATTAACCGGCTCCCTCCAATGGATCACACAGGTGTATGTCGCCCTCTAGTGGCAGACATGATATCGCGCAACGTGTTATCTTGTGTGTGATTCAAGTATTTTCTCTTGTCCTTTATCTCCAGCTGTGTCCCAATTAAACTGCATCTCCTGAAACTGAAAAGCACACACAATTTACAGATCTCCACAGTGTATCATTTTGTCAGGTAGTGTAGAGCCAAAGTTAAGGGTTTAGCATTTGTTCTTCCTGCTTTCACCTCCCAATATACCTGGGAAGGTTTTCTTTCATTGTTTAGCTGAAACAGCACTGGGATCTGTCCAGAGATAAAACATGGTTTTTGTTCAACAACTACAGCTCCTATAAAAGAGTCATGGGAGCTGTAGTCATTTTATCATGGAGGAGTTGAAGAGGAATCAAACTTTTTCCAAAGATGTTATTACTTTGTTTACTGAGATGTTCCTGTAGCTGTCTACAATGTAATTTACCTTAACTAGTTGTTAGCGGCTCCTCCCATTTCTTTGGGGCATTTCATTGTGGGACGATGGTATTCATCAACTCTGTTTTTACACTCCAGTGTGAATGTACTACATGCTGAACAGATGGTCAGAATAGGTTGGAATTGGGACACAGCTTGTGATTTTGTGGTATTGTTGATGAAGTATGTATTTGCTGTTTTACAAGATCGGACCTTCACACCTTCAGGTCAGCTGTGTTTGACTTTCCATTCTGACAGTGCTATGGAGGAAATACACAGTATGAGCCCTTATTTATAAAAGGGCATACCTATTGCACTGATTGTTCTACTTTTCATTAGGTGCTGTTTGCAAAAACTTTAAGTGTACTTGAATCTTCTGAAGGGGAAATGGCATCTTGTGGTATGATGTACTGTCTGTTGGCTGAATCACTGCCTTACACACGCAGCCTGTTTAATTAGTTGCGATGAGATTTTCTGTTGAACCTGCTACTGAGATTATGTGGTTTGTTTTTCTTTTTTCCAACTGAGAAGTGTTTCCCCATCACACCTTGTTTTTGTGCTTTAACATTTCAGCCAATCTGTTAATAGACTTAAGAATTTTCTGAATGTGCTTTCATGGCAAAGTCAACTCCAGTATCAAGTAATATCATATAGCATGTTCACTTCCCAAGGGAAGAAAAATGCTTTAACTATTTATTTAAACACTCTAAGGGATAATAATTTCTTATGAAAGCACATCTGTTTAATCATTTATTAACAGTGAACGCTTATTGATGGATATGTGTGTGAGTGATTTTCAAGTCGAAAATGTCAATGTTGGATCTTTTTCTAAGAAAATAAAATATCACCAGCTGTTGTAATGTGATCAACAACCTGCCTTTACAGTATTGGGACTCTCAAAACCAGCAACCAAACCCAGCTTTTCTGTTATAAAAGGTATGCAGGAGACATTTGTCCTCATTTTAGATGGCTTGATTTAACCTCACATGATCTTATGTTAAGTTAAGAAGATTTCAAAAAAAGATCTTTAAAACTGAAATTTAAAAAAATATATATATATATATATAATATAACCGATACCTTGATGAGGTTTATTTGCCAGATATACAGTATTTAGTAGAATTAAATTAATGTAAGTTGGCAACAACAATAAAAATATGGCCCTTTGATGAAAGCTTAAGATTTCAGTTTAATAGTAATTAAAACTTTCAAATCATTTTTCATGAATCTAGGGTAAATAATGTAAATACAAGTCATGCAAATCACAATAAATAGAACCTTGTAATATACTATTTACAGAAACTATAATTATATTTGGTCTCGTTTTGCAACAAGGAACATATATTCATGTTTATTCTTTAGTGTTTTTGACAAATTAATAAGCTGCTCACCAATGGGAAAAATAATTTCTGTCCTCAGATACAATCCTAGAAAACTGGTTTATAAAGCGGTTAAAATAAATAAAACATTAAAAACACACAGGCCTGTGTTTCCACTGCACCTGTAAAACGTAGTGTCCCTTAATGAACAATGCGGAAAAATGTGGCACATGGCTGAACCTAATTACTGACCCCTGAAACAGCTTCCGGCCGAAGAGAAAGAAACTAAAGTGTGTAAATGTTAAATGTAACTGCACGACCATAATGAATCATATCACTAAAACAATTTTTTTTAATCAGTTATTTAACCTTATTTTCCATTTTATTTAACTGATATTAAATAAATAAATATTAGGGCTGAATCTTTTCACTTATTTCTCTTTCAATCAGCTTGTTTCCAAAAACTCACTCCCTAGAGTGATTAGGTCAATCTGTTGTGACTTGAATCAGCCACAACAGCAGTCAAGAAAAACGAAGCTGAACTTCGCCAGTTTGGCAACCGGCTGCCAATTTATCCTCGCCCCTAATTACCCCCAGCCGTGACTGAGCGGTGGTTCTACACGCAGATTTAACTGGGAAGGTAGAAAGACAGCAGCCTGTCGCGATGAAAACAAAGTGGCGTCTCTATATTTTGAGTGTTTTATCACTTCACCTCCTAAGCTGTGCAGTGGACACTTATGAATCTCCATTTACCGGAAGGCAAAGGCAGGTTTTCAGAATGGGCACGCGAAAATCCAAACCAATCAAACTATCAACTATAATAGGCGACAGAAAATCCTCCCAGAGACTAGGCCTACCTGCCACGACTTCTCCATTGTCTCAGCTCAGTTCCCAAAGTCCCCACCCTCGTCCGACACCTGGAACAAAGATCCAGTCGGACTTCGCTTACCTCCCAGACGTTTCTGTGACCTGCTCCACGTCCGACTTTGTCGTGCGGGTCAAACCGGCTTTCTACGGCCTGGGCGCAGATGCAGAGGAGCTGAGATTGGGCAACACCTGCAAAAGCAACGGGGTGCTCAGACCGTACGGCGACCTGCTCTTCACGTATCCTCTGACAGCGTGTGATGCCGTGCGTCAGGTAAGATTTCCACGAGTGTCGTTTGTTTCCAGACGCTTCCTGCATAATCTTGAACTCAGTGTCCGACCCCTCTTGACAGTCGCCCCGCGGTTATCTGGTCTACAAATTCGTGCTACATTATGAGCCTTCGCCAAAACGTTTCCTAAGCAGAGCGCGCCGGATTGATGTCGACATTGAATGCCGTTATCAAAGGTTAGACTTGTCTCTGTTGTTTTTCATCGTCGTGTGTGTGTGTGTGTGTGTCAAAGCCCACTACTTACAATCTCCAAACCCTGTCCAGGAACCATCATGTGCACAAACTGACTGTGCAGCCCACCTGGGAAACTGCTGTCATGCGTAAAAGGCTGAAAGGAAGTCCAAATGACTTCCAGATCGACTTGATGGATGGTATGTTTAAAGGACTGCAAATATGTTTTTATGTTTAAAGTTTTAATAAATGTCTAATTTGATGTGAAATACTTAGATTCATGGAGCAGACCAGCCAAGTCCCAGGTGTACCAGCTTGGAAGGACTGTTAATTTCCAGGTCTCTGCTCCTTATCTCCCAACTGGTGGAAAAGTGTACATCAATAGCTGCTATGCTACACCATCCAATGGCTCCAAATCATCCCTCAAATACACCATCATTGACAATTTTGGGTGAGTATTATGGGCAGTAATCCATTTAAAATCTTTTGGGTTTACCCTTACAGAGGTTAGTGTCACCTTGTTGTCATCCATAGCTGTATGCTGGACAGCAAGAGAGACCCAGGGGCCTCTCAGTTCATCTCTCGGACAAACAAGACCCTGAGATTCTCCCTGAAGGCTTTCCAGTTCACACCTGACCCTGACACAGAGGTGAGCATGGAGTGGTATGATTCTCCAGGTTTCACATAGTTTTAACTGTGGCTTAACCATGTTTCTATTTTTAGGTCAATATTCACTGCAAATTACTTGCTACATCTGAGAACCTGGGTCCTGCACACAAATCATGCACCTACAGAGGGAACAGGTGAGCCTTGACACTATTCTATGACTACAGGTGACTTTGTCTTGCTGTTTTCAAGCTGACTGAGCATATTTGTGCATTTGCCATGATAGGTGGAAGGCCCTTACAGGTGATGACTCCATATGTGAATGCTGTGATTCGCAATGTGTGACCTCTAAACCCCGGAGGGCCGTGATGGAAGGTATGTGGCAGTCGTTTTGTTTTTTAAGCCCCGATTAGATTTCAAGGAAAAAAATGTATGTTGTGGTTGCTTTAAGTGTCATATCTCTAGCTGACAATTCTCTAACTAAAAAACTTAACATGAATGACAGTGATCATACATTTTCTTGTGATCATTTAAAAATGGCTGTATCTCTATACTTCAAGGCTCTGCAAGCAGTGTGTCACTGCTCGTCTCCGATCAGCCGTACACAGCAGAGGATGGCTTTCTACTAGTCAGTCCCTCCCCAATCAGCAGGAGCAGAGAAGGCGAGGCCACAAACGATCATTACGTTGAGCTGCACAGTCATGAGAACCTGTGGGAAAGTGTGGATGTAGTAAAGTACGATGAAGAGCAAGTCAACACAGATGAGGAGGAGGAGCTACATGAAGAAGAAAGTGGGGTTATTCTTGGAGTGATGACAGAACCTGATTTAGACAAGTTGGGTTTTAGGGAGAGGGTCTCAGTGGAGTCTGAAGTGACGGATTCAGATCAGTCTGAAGAGGATGGGTCAGGGTATATAGAGCGTTTTTCAAAGGGTGAGGAGGTCAAGATGAGATCTCTGTACAGCAGGCGATCCATTTGAATGTGTTGGGTGCACTTGGCTCAAATGTTGGAGCAAATGTTACCATCAGAAGTCAGCCAACAGAGAGGGTTACAGCCGCTGGTCTCTGAAGGTGAGGAAGAAAACGGGAAGCATACAGGTAGAGGTGAAGAGCCTGACAGGATGACGGCCTCTGAGGTGGAGTGGAAGAACGATGACGGTCTGGCAGGTTTAGATAATGCGGAGATGACCTGGTATTTCACATGGATGTAGTATTGGTTTAATGAACCGATTAGTACTCTGCTTAAAGACTGTTGTAACTCTCCATAACAGAAGGATATTCCGATTCATTTCAATAAAAACATGAACATGCAGTTTGACTCTGTCATAACTTGACATCAGACCAAGACACCATTTCTTTTCTAAATGTTTAATTGTAACTTAGATTTGATCTTCAACATTATGAATGTTAATCGTAGACCTAGATCAATTAAGCCATGTCATTACACCTGACAATTACAAATGTTAAGAAAATGGTAATTGAGTCTACAACTACATGTGTTTGTATGATAATGTGCTATACGGACTTGAAACTCAAGAGAAGGTGGAAATAAGAACACTGCATGCAAATGTCAGAGGAAAATACAACACTGAATATCAGACTAACAGGAAGTTTAGAAGAAAAGGGATCCAGTCAATGTGACAATTTGATCTGTCCATAAATCTTTATTCTTTCCATTATGAATGATTTATTACATTAGTCTGTGAAACCAGTTTGAAATATATTATAGTTCAATGCAGAAATACCCCACTGTTTGAGCCATAACTGCGAGGAAAGGCAGTGCCTCCATTATCAGTAACTAAAAGCAGCAGAAAACGTGCTCCAATATATATAATGATTCTAGTGTTGCTTTACATGTCTGTTCATTGTTTCTGTGACATTAACTGTCACGCACATCGATTTCAATCATAGAAAATGACACGTGGGATTTTTAAGAACATACATTTGGATATGATTAAGAGCTATACAAACTAACTTGATTTAAATGATATTGGGGTTTAACACAACATTGCAAATAAGACATTCTGTCTGTATAGAGACCCTCCTCTGAACATGAAAACAGGAAAAATAACTTAAGATAATTCATATTTTTTAACATAATTGGTGTGGAAACTCTTAAAATACAGGACAGAGCTCTGTTGCACAGAGCCATCATTACTGGATATGTTAAATGTACAAAAGTTTGCTATATTTACAGATGAGTGCCCAAAAGTCCCATTGAGTACTGACTAAAGCTCTGATTCAGCAGGACATAAGTGGTACAATCATTGTTTGACACTAGAGGGCGGTATATCCCCCCCATCTCTTGCAGCGGTAACGCTCAGAAGACCCTCTGGCAAAAGAAAATATACTCTATTTACTCTTAGCAAAATGCAAAATTAAGACCCACACCATTAACATCAAATTCAAAGGATTTTCCTTAAAATCCAGAACTTTTCCAAATGCAATCTTTGAAATAAACATCTCATCTATCCAAATCCAGTTTCTTGTCTCTCACACACAAAGACCATCTTGCAGCAGATTCAGTGTAAATTAGTCCTTCCCAGGTCTCCTTCAGTCTTTACAATCATGTCGATGGTGTCCCTTCTCCTTCAACAGTACCTGCTGTCCCATTTGTTTTCTCTGCAGCATCTGAGGTTGCAGAAATTAGGCAGAATTAGTTTAATGGAATGCAGAAGAAGTTGTACAATAAAATAAAAACAGATTGGATTTTTAGATGGCAATGTCAGTTGGTTGGTCCACCACTTTGGTCCAGACTGAAATATTATATTAATTACTGGATGGACTGCCATGAAATGTCCCCCTCAGGATTAACTGTAATCTAAATTAGTGATCCCCTGACTTTTCATCTCTTTAATTTGCACAATATTTTGGTTTATGATGTACTTTGTGTTTAGTGCCAAATAGCAGATGCTTTTTGCTTTTTATGACTTGATTGCTCGTAATTACAGTCAAAATGATATGACGCGAATGCAGCCTAAACATTAGCATGTTAACATTGTGAGCATGTTAGCATGCTGACCTCACTAGAGCCGGCTAGCGTGGCTGTACCATGTCTTAGTCATATTCTTGATTCAAACAAAAGAACTGAATCGGCGTGTCATTTCCTGTTCAACTCTGATGTGTTTTATTCATAGTGGATGATCTTTCTTACCCATGATACTCTCTTGCAGTGATTCCTGTCCTGCAGTTTGCTCCGTCCCTTCACTGGTCTCATTCTCTGTGCCTTTTGTTTTGGGTTTCTTTGCAACAGGTGGTGGCACCCTGACTCCTTTCTTTACTGACTCTGTATCACTCACCACCTTTGTTACAGAGGAAACCTCCAGGTTCTTCTGTGTGGTTGCCTTGGTCTCCAGCACCGGCTTGGTCTCAATCACCACCCTGTTGTTGCTCTTGGAGAAGATAAAGCTTGCTGTGCTGGTGGGGGACTTATGGAGGTCTATTGGTGATGTTGGTGAGTGGAAGCTGAGGCGAGATGCAGGGCCGGCTTTTGATCTGGCTGCTGTCCTCAGGCGGATGGCCTCCTGTAGGTTCATGGAAGGAGAGGCGGTCATGGCAGGAGGAGACTTTATCGTAGGGGAAAGGACTGTGGATGAAGATACAGGTGGAGCCACATAAGACTGGGACTTGGGCAGAGCTGGTTGTGAAATAACTATGGCAGGTGGAGCGGTGGATGTGGGTGATATGGGAGTGGTCATGATCAGAGACCTTCTGATGGGCTTCTGAGGAGCCTCACCACTGGCAGATGAGGTCGGAACCTGATTTCTGGGCTGCTGATTCCTCATTGTGACCTCATTGTGAGCTTTAGGAGGCTCAGGGCTGCTATTGACGGACCGCAGTTTGACCATCTGCAGAAGGGATGGGGTGACAATGGGAGTGGGTTCCTCTGTTACAACAGGGGCAGAGGTCAGCTCCGAGGTTTGGTTTTCTGTGCTTGCAGGACTAGGCTGGTGCTTAATGCTGGCAAGACCCTGCACAGGTAAAGGTGGAGGTAAAGGAATGTTTCCAGGAGGAGAAGGAGCAGGTCCTTGAGCCTTTTCTGGTGAAGAAGAGTTTTCAAGAGCTGGTGGGATAGAAACTTCAGATGGTGGTGAAGGGGAGGCCTCCTGGGTTGCTGGACTATCACTGTTTGGTACAACCTGAGGTTGGTGGAGAAGCTGTATGGGAGGTGGAGGTGGAATACTCTGAGGGGGAGTGAGAATACTGTTAGATGAAACTGGGTTGGTATCAGATTCGGATGGGATGTTCTTTTGTGGAAGATCAATTTCCTGCTCTGATGACTGGGGTTTTGATGGTAGGGCCGGTGGGGGTGGAATACTTTGTGGTGGAGTGAACTTGGTAACAGGTGTTGCCTCTTCAGAAGACTTATGGGCATTCTCTTGAGAAGATGGAGGAGAGACCTCTTTAGGAGGCAGAGGGGAGACCTCTTTAACTGGTGAAGGAGATATCACCGTAACCAGTGTGGGGGAGACCTCTTTAACTGGTGAAGGAGATATCACCGTAACCAGTGTGGGGGAGACATCTTTAACAAGTGTGGGGGGGGCTTCTTGAATCGGAGTAAGAGAGGACTTTTTGGGCCTCACAGGAGAAACCTCTTTAGGCAGTGGCAGAGGAGAAACCATTTTAGATGGCAGAGGAGTAACCTCTTTAGGTGGTGGTGGAGGAGAAACCTCTTTAGGTGGTGGTGGAGGAGAAACCTCTTTAGGTGGTGGTGGAGGAGAAACCTCTTTAGGTGGCGGTGGAGGAGAAACCTCTTTAGGTGGCAGCAGAGGAGAGACCTTTTTACTCATAGGAGGAGAGACTGCTGCAATTGGTGGAGGGGGTGCCGTATATGACGGGGGAGGTGGGATAATCAGGGGTGCAGGTACAATCCCCTGGGATGTACTGGGCTTCTGTGGTTCAGCCCCTGTGGTCACCCTAACACATTCTGTTTTCACCACTGACATAACAGACGTAGTTGTACAAGAGGAGTCACCACCAGGAATGGACCTCTCTGGTGCCACCTGAACAGGTTTAACTATCTTCTCCTCACCAAACATTGGGGGAGGTGGAAGAGGGAAATCAATCTCATCAGGCCCAAAGAGGCCCATTGATGGAGGTGGTGGGGGCCAGGACGACTCAGGGGATACAACAACTTTCACTGATGGCACAGAAGCAACCTCTGTGGTCTGTTTGGTGGGAGGTTGTGGAGGATGGTGAACTAATGAAATGGCAGGTAATGTGTTCATGTTAGTCTTTACCTCTGTAGCTTGTGTGGATGTCTTTTTGGCCTCTTCTTCTCTCACTGCTGCCAGCCTTACTTCACGTTTCTCTACAGCCTTCACTAACATCACATTCAATATGTCACTTACTCTTACTTTCTCAACTTTTTCTGTCACTTTGCTATTTCCTTTCAAATCAGCATTCTGCTCAGCCAGTCTGTCATTGTTCTCATTGTGAATCTCTGCATTCAAAATCACACTTTCTTGAACTTTCTTTGTCTCAAGCACATGTAGGGATCCATTAACGGACTCCAGTGTTATAGTCGGATTCTTGTGTTTTCTTTCTACCACCAAGCTCTTCACAGAGCCCTCTGTAGATGCATTAGGAGACTGCCTCTGTTGTCTCCTGTCCTTTGGATTCTTCTTTATAATGGCGTAAAGGTTATCAGGTGCCGGGGGTCCCAGAAGCAACTCAAAGGTACGCTTGCTGTGAGCCCATACCTCTGGAGGAGGGGCTGGAGGTGCATGGACTTTAGGTGGCGGAGGGATGTTAAAGAGTTCTCTCAAGGTCCTTACAGAGGGGCTGACAGTGTCAACTGAGGTGTCGAGTTTGAGATCCCCTTTGGTTTTTGTGTTTTCAGGAGCCTCTGACTGTGTGAGAGTGGATGTAGTTGAAGCAGCAGGAATGGGCCCAGGAAAAAACCTTTGAAGCTTTGCTAAGATGCCTTTCTTGTACCCTGGAGATGAGCTGTGGGGCTGTTTAGAAAGGTGTGCAGATGTGCCATCTTGACTGGAGTAGCCACTGGATGGGGAGACTATTTTGCTTAGCTTATTCTCCTGAAGTGGTTCCTGCTTCTCTTGTGAAGCATCAACTGTTTCCTCAACCTTTGCAGCTTCCTCTGCCTTTAGTGCCTGCAGCTTGGATCTGATGGGACTGAATGACACAGAACCTGTAGAGTCGTCCAGAGAACTGGTGTCAGCATTGTATCCAGGGCTGTCTATGATTCTGGAGGGCATGGGAGAAGATCCTGATTTGTTTTTTTCATTTTCCTCACCATCGGCTGAGATGCTATGGAGAGAAGATTCCCCTGAAATCACCGTAACCTCTGCCAGATCACGTGACCGGCGCTTCATCTTATTGTGAAGGGAATAGGAGCGGTTTGGAGGAGGAGGAGCCCTCTTTGGCTTCGTGACAGAGAGGCTACGCACAAACGGCCCCTCTTTCTTAACCTCGTCTCCCTTAATGACAAGCTTGCCATTGGAGGTGTATTTTGAAGCCTTGCTGATGGAGGAGTGAACACTGTTTTTGTCCTCTTTAGCTGAGGCATCTCCATCCTGTGACCTCTTCTGTCTGGGGGTGCTGCTGCTGGAGATGGTTGATGAGTCAGATACCAAAGTCTCTGAGGACTCAGAGTTGCTCCAACAAGAGCTGTCGGAAATATTGTGAGGGTTGGTGTGGGAGGCAGAAGTGATGGTGGAGGCTCTGGAGGAGGCTCTGGAGGAAGTGGTTCTGGAGGAAGTGGTTCTGGAAGAAGAGGCTCTAGAGGAAGCACGGGAGGGGGCTGGGCTGGACAGCAGCAGGCTGCTCTTGCTGACGGTACGGACACTGTTGCGACTCGGTCCACGGCTGATTTCCACCACATCGATAGAGGGTGGCAACACAGCATTGGGAATGATTTTGGACATGTAGGGGGCCTGGGGTGACATGGACATGACAGGGCTGGGCAACTCCTGCTCAAGGCTGTTGGCAGTGGTCATCCAGGGAACAGCCAGGGACCGAGGCCTCTGCTCATCTGACAAGTCAGGGCCCAGGCGATGCAGCAGGGCCAGGTCATCCCTATGACCAGCATGGGTGGCACCGAGCTGCTTGAGTTGGCCTTTGTTGAGGGGCTGGATGACGTTCATGACCTGAAGGCCGGAACTGGCTCCCCTTTGTGACTCTGTTGCCTGCTGTGGCCCATCAGTGGTTGGGCTGTTGTCAGTTTCACCATTATAAAGCTGTTCCTCATCTAACCTCTGAGTCAGTGTCCAACCCACTCTGTCCAAGCCTGATAGAAGACAGGAGGACTAATCAGCACAAGTTTATATTAATAATTAGGGAAATTGACGTGCAAAGAAACCATCCATTTATTTTCTATATAGAAGACAGTACCTTAACCATATTTAATACCATGATATTTCTGAATAAAGCTCATACAATTATAGTAATTGTATTATAGTAGTATAGTAGAACAGATGTCTTTTGTAAGTAATGTGTTTAAATGATGAGCTGCATACCCAGTTCTCTCTGAACATGCTGTGGGATACCCACAACAGTCTTCCTGTGTCTTCTCCTTGTCTTGGCCTTTTCTGACTTTTTCCCAGAGTTCAAGGGCCTGAATGTTGATTCTGGGAAAACAGAGACATGAGAGAAAAGAGAAAAAAAAATGATCCTTTGATCCTTAAAACATTAAACTGAAACTGAATCCAACCTGTAGATCTCACCCATTAAATGTGACATTTTATGCATGTGTATCACCATATGTTTTATAATGACCAAAATGGGATGTAAATAGTATTTACGCTTGTGGTTAGGTTACCTTGCCTGGTGAGACCAGAGCGGGAAGATCTTGTGGACACAGATGATTGTACAGAGACAATAGAAGACGTGTCAGCAATGGTACTGTCTGTCACAAAGCCTTCCCCGTCTGTGTGGACCGTCATTGTCGACTGGCAAAAGGAGAAACACAATCTTTTTGGAAAAATATCACTTGTACAAGAACTGTGCATTTGCAGTAAGTATAACAGCAATTCTGGGTGTGATGTGTCACTTACAATTGTGCTTTCATTATCCTGGTACTCCACTCCATTATTGGTTTCTGAAAAGAGAGTTACATTTAACTCAGCATTTAAAATTCTTAGCAGTGTTTATATCCTCTGGTGCACACCCTCTTGAGTAATATGCAGACAGTTATCAACATGTTGGCAGGGGATACCTCTAATTTAGTGCACAGATGTAAGACTGTATCACTAGAGTGTTTTGTACCTTCCTGCTGCATCATTTTCAATCCCTCCAGGGCCTCGGTGTGAAGGTTCTCCAGGTACTTGGGCCTGCTGGCCTCGATGAACACGTTCTCCTGGAGGAATGGCGGTGCCGGGGTCTTGTCATCATCATCTCGCTTTAGGACAGCTTGAAATAGAGAGAGGGGAGAGGGGATCAGCCTGGATCAAGTCAAAGCTGTGTTACTGTAACAGTAGATAAGGGGGGCCATATGGACAGGATGAGAGCTTTCAGGTGTCTGCCAGGGTCATTTAAGCACAGGAACAATAAATATGCTTGAGGGTTAATACATGAGAGTGTGAGTGCGAATTAAAAAGGCTGAACTCCAGTTCCACTCATGAAGGATTAAACTCCAGTGACTCTGACAATGACTTTTAAGATAGGATTATCACATCAAGAATCTACTGTCGGCAACGTATGCTCGCTACTTTCTTCTAGCTTAAGTATCATTTAATTAGACAGTGAGAAGGACACTAATTAAATTGCTGTCACAGCTTGTTCCATGCTTAGTAGGCCTACATCAATTCAATCTTTCATTAACTGACTAAGTACTAAAATACCTGAAATATCATGTCATGAACCATGGGCGCCATCCCAAAAAAACAACAATTTGCTTTGCTTTAAGTCATACGTAAACTCCAAAAACCTGAATAATCTCTTCTAATGACTTGCTGTACATAATCAAGTTGAGTACTGGTTTTAATGTTATGTTTTTGCTTAAAAAAGTGCAAAACTCTGTATGAATTACTTTTTTTTTTTTTTTGCATTTTCATATAAAAATTAAAAGTATGGAACTTGATAAAACCAAGAAAAAAAAGACAAAAACTAATGTTGCAGTAGCTTTTATGTTTGCTGACCAACTGGCATGTGATCCATGTGGTGCCCTCATGCTTCCAGGCCACAGTCTGGGATCATTGGGCTAACAACCGGCTAAGACACTTTTATGTAATGGTAACAGCTGCTCCGCATTTAGCCACATACTGTACTCCGCTGCCCGCACTGTCACTATAAGACCATGCTGGAATTAGCCTTGACAGTGATCTCTACTAATTATTACCACCGTCTCTTCTGTGACAGCATTACAGGTTCTCTCTGGTGGCAGAAAATCCCAATAAGCAATTATCTATAAATATAAGAAAATTCTAATTCCTTATTTATTTTCCTGCAATTTAGAGCAAGTATTAGTTGCTAAAGTGAGACTATAAATCACAGCACATTATATTTCAGGAGAGTACACTTTACAAACTGACAGTGTGTTTTTTATGGTCTACAGTAAAAGTGAATAACCACACTTTAATTACTTTATTGCCCATCTTAAGTGAGCCAGTTGATCCAGCCTGTCCTGGTATAGCAATTTCAAAAGGGAGCAATTGGTTTGAGTCATAAACCAATCAGGTCTGTTGTCTCAGAATTTCAAACAATTGGCATGTGCTGCTTCTACTCACCCTTCCTCTTGAAGACTGTGGGAAAGCAGTAGAAATTAGTACTGGAGTTATTAGTCAGAAGCACTACCATGGTCTCTCGTAAAGTACGCCAAAACTACGCTCAAGTGGTGTTAAAGAAAAAGGAGGAAAAACTAGGTCTAAAAAGGTGCAGTCCGCAGTCCGTCGGTTCAAAAATCATCAAGACAGGATGATAATCTTGCTTGTTTTTGATGAAGTTGTTGTTGTCAGTTCAGGTCCATGCAGAGCGGAGAAGGTCTCCACAGCCAATAGACAATCAGAGCTCAGACACTAATCCCCAGCAGCCTAATTCCTGCCATCCCGGTCTCTACTGTATCTCCCCCGCTCACTGCTCAACAAGATACCCAGCAACCCACTGTTGCTCCCCATCAGCAGGCACGCTTGCCCCGGATTGGTCAGTCGGGGCACAGATCAAACTGAGATCATACATGTAAACACTGAAGGGAAGAGATAGCTGTTGTCAGGGATTTGAGGTACGAAGGCGTCATGGGTGGCTCAGCTTTAGCACTGTTAATAAATAACACTACACTGCTTTGTTTGATTGTACACCAGTTTCACTATGGAACTCAGCAAATTGATTTACTTCCTCAGACTTCATTAAGAGACATATCACTTTATTGTTTTGCCACAAGGGGGAGTAAGTGAATTAAAATAATCTATTCCTAAAACAAGATTAAAAACATGTTTAAAAAGAGGCCTGCAGCTCCACAGCACATGGTCACACATGTGAGAAATGTTCCCTATTGTTTCTAGGAGCATTACATTAAATTTGTTACTAGGCAGCAAGATTACAGAGGATGACAGGAGATCTTAAATTCCTCAGTTGATCAAGAGCTGCTATTTAGAGATGAATTTTCTGATCTGGAGAAGCAACAAACACTTTTTTAAACATGTTTTTGAGGCAAATGTATGTTGTTGAGACTACGACTTCATCTTGTTTTCTTTTTATTTTCCATTTAGGACACCTCAGACTCATTTGTGGCCAAGGGGTTTGTTCACTTCCTGGTGTGCTGAGCAGACATGACATGGAATGTATGTCATCTGAACAAATGGAAAACATTCCCATGGTCGTGATCCTGCCGAGTGACTCAAGACAAAAGCAGTTCACAAAGAAAAGAAAAGAAACTAATCGGATGTGTTACCAGTAGAAATGTACATGTAGAAATAGATCACTATTTCTACAGGATCCACTGCTGAAGCGGAAGCTTCAACCTATCGATGTAAATGGAAAGTTGATACGCATGTTTAGGGTAAAGTCAGTGTAGAGCAACACTTGTCTGGTTACCATGACAGTACACACTCAGGCCTGGAGTGATGGGTGGGGCACGACTGCACGTTAATGAGGGGCTCATATCATCACTGGTTCTGTGATTACATTGTTATTGTGTCCATATTAATGACTGACATATTACAGACACCATCTGTCACTGGTGGATTGTGTGGAAGCTGGCCGTATTAACGGGCTGGTAGTGATTATGTATGAGGCCCAAACTGATGTTTACATCTGGGATTTGGATAAACATACTAAATCTAATGGATGTGATACTACTGCAACCAGTTTATTCAAGTTGCAGACTTCAGCCTCTAGTGAGGGAAAAACAACAGCTCAAGGGGGGAATTATGATTACATTTTATGACATGTAAAAAATGGTGTATTTAAAGTAGAACACTTTAAATAAAGCAAACATCTGTTGGCAAGTTTGTTTAGGTAAAATATGGACTCTCTGGCAGTAAACACAGACAGAAGGCTTCAGGAGATATGTTGCATCATCAACTACTGTCAACATAGATGGCGGTGGAGACAATACTTTGTACATGTGAGCTGTTATCACCATGCATTTTAGGTTAAAAGCACTGTTCTGTGAATCAATTAAGGTTTATAAAGAAAAAACAAGAAATTACTTGTGGGGTATTGGAAATTTCAGGGTTTTTTTAACCAGATTTTTATTTTTCATTTTATAGAGTAATCATTTAATTTTCTAGCAAGGCTTCAAAATCAGAGGGGAAAAAATGGCTTTATATTTCACATGTATCTATGACCAACAGCAGTCTGATTTACTATGGCACATAGCCAGGATTTTAGAACTTCTGAGGTCATGAAGTCTCTAAAATGTTTTTTTCTTATTTAATTTATTCAGTTTACTGCTACATTTCCTGTCAATTTTATTTACTGTACATGAAAGTCTAAATGCTGTCGCTTTAGGATGCTAATCCCTCTCCACGCTGCCAGGACTACAATTCTGGCAGGGAAATACTGAATCCTTTACTTATTTATTTTTTTGTTGACCTAAAAGAAGCCAAATTTAACTTTATTCAGTCTAGAAATACTGGTGTCATACTGTAAAATACTCACGTGTGTTCCTTAATTTTAACTGAAGAATGTAAACCTCCCTCCAGGTTGCTAAAATTCTCAGAATAAATACAGAGAACATGACCTTGCTGTCTTCAGTGGTAGCTACGGCTCTGCCTGACACCAAAATGCCTCTTTCTAAGCCTGAAATAAAGACTGATCTAGACAACAGATACTATAGTTTCAAAAGGGACGGACAACTATTTATTATTTTGTGAACTTGCTGCCAATATAAAAGCGCAGGGTGGTGTGCAAAGAATGAGGGAGAGAGAGAGGGAAAGATGAGTTGCTCAGCTTCAGAGTTCATGTAGTTTTACACTAAATTTATTGTAAAAAGCAACAGTCTGGGACCCCTGCTTTTAAATAGAGTACCACACATATACACGTTAACACAGACAAACTACTTGATGTGACTCCTCCTAGAACCGCTTCATGGGAATCAAACAGATGTGAATACCACACACACACACACACACAC